>JAIUZE010017732.1:0-15637 GCA_022085475.1 Heliosperma pusillum | reverse complement strand
GCCTAGATGATAGAGTTTGGATTACCGGGTGTTAACTGATTCACATGATATCTTGTATGATTAGGGTTTGAGTGTATAAGGGCCACGTTACAGGGTAACCTCTGAGCTAGCATACCAGCTTCCCTACCTCTTGTTATATTTTATTATCGGTTTCACATGATAGCTTTCATATGATAGGTTATATGTTAGTTAATTGTTTCATAAAATGAAAAGCATATCATATATGTTTAAGTTTTGTATTTTCCATATACATTGCTTTTATGTTATTCATGTTTCATTAAACTCGACATTTCGTGGCTGGGAGAACTCGGAGTTACTCCCACTGACTGTGGCTTCCGTGTTTATATTTAATGCGGTCGAACAGGTGGTGATGCATATTTGGGGTACATTGACGAGCTAGCGAGCGAAGTATTTACCTTGGACCTATATTCGGTTCTTTAGGATTGTATATTATTATACACTCTTTCTATTTCCGTATTTATACGGGAGATATGTCTCCCGTCTTGTATCTTTCTTTTGTATAATATTATTTCCGTTTTGTAATGACCCTTTTTATTTTTATGACACCTTCGTTATGTATTATCATATTTCTTTTATGTATTTAAATTATTTTTTTTTCTTTCCGCAAATTTGAGGGTGTCACAGAAATTGTTAGTTTTTAATTTTTAATTTTTTAATTTTTATTAAATTTTATATATATTAGACTTTGTTAGTAATTTCATAAGTCTAACAAAACATAATCATCCTAAAATCATGGAATATGAAAATAATATAAAAATATGCTTATAACATTATAAAATTATGGAATTTGTAAATATGTATATAATTTAAATTAGAGGTGTTAAGATTGATGGGAGAGAGTAAATAAATTAGAGAGTGAGAAGAGAGAGTAATTAATGTTTTGCTTAAGATGTGGGGTCCGCTTTTCCTAAATTTCTGCAGCCAATCAGAATCACAGAAATGTTTCTGCTTTAGTATATAGTAGATTGATTATTAGTTTTAAACTCATGCGAAAAAATCATGAGATTGAATATTCAACGACTACAATAAATACATAAATAGTGAAACATAATTGCACATAATTATAACTTCAAATACCAATGAATATCATTTACTAAGAGTCAAGCTACAAAATATAAAGAATCCAATAAAATTACAAATATTGGGCAGGAGAGCTAACGATCATTATACCACATTTATACTCCCTCCAATCCAATCCAAACTACCCATTTACTTTTTAGAGGTCAAACTTTCAAAACTTTGACCGTTTATAGATCGGAATATATAAAACTTTGAAAGACGAAAGTAATATATTTGGTTTTCTCACGGAAATATCTTTAATAAAATTATATATTTTTTAAAATAATTTTATATATAAAGGAAGAAAAACGCGGTCAAATCGTTGCCTCGAAGACCACCCAAAAGCAAGTGGGTAGTTTGGATAGGATTGGAGGGAGTACCATATTAGATAGTTACACAATTCATAAACAAAATAATATTAACCACATTGGATAGTTTGTGACAACCCTCGCGAATGCGGAAATAAAACATAACAAGCATGTGAATTATAAAGTGGAAAATACGGTATTTTTAAAACTTTTTACATGCAAGATAGAAATACGAGGATTGTCAATAATTACAAACCAAATATAAAATACTACAAGAGACGTAGTCTCTCAAAATGTTATCAATGTCAAAGTGATTAGCAAACTAGCTAAATAACGTCTAGAGGTGATTCATCCAGGGACAACGCCCGCTAGCTCACACCCGAACCCAAAATACCACAAGCAAAAAGCCATCCAAATCAAGGAACCTGTTCATCCATGAAAAACATGAACGCCACAGTCAGTGGGGAGTAACTCCGGGTTCTCCCAGCCATATCACATTAAACGTACATAAAAGGAAATACAAAAGTAGAAGCATGCATTTATAGATATACATGTGAAATACGATAAGGGTAGATAGGCAATTCAATATATAATGATAAGAGCATATGAAGTACAATCCGTAACCATCATGCTATAGATAGACTCGGGGAAGACACTCTTAGGCAAACGAATACGCTCACTAGGGCTTGCCTCTCACGTTAGCGAGTATAATGTTTGAATAAGTTGAGACTCGACAAATAAACCATGCCAAGTCATCCAATGATCACGAATAATCAATCTTGTAATCATCCATCCAAACATACCAATACATTGACGACATCTCTCACGGTACATGAAACGCACTAGCACCGTGTACATGGCAAGTATGATTAAAAGGCATCCACGAGATAAAATATTCCCTGAACGCATACACGATTCAATTCATTTCGTATATGTAGACAAATTTCCTCCTGGTAGGACGACGATAATAATACGGTTCCTAGTCTAAACCTGGCCAGACTCTCGGAATAACCATTTTCCGATTCGACAAGCGATGACATTTCGCATCCAAGACTCGGTCAATCAAAGACGCCGAGTACCCCAAATTCGGTCGATATAATTCACGAAAGAGGCGGAAAAGAGCTCGAGCCACATAATAAGCGGTACGCTACATGCAAATAACACCACCTCGCAAGTAAACAACATTTGACGGCCGGGTCGATCAACGCAAAGCGTTCGCCTCCCAACAACGTCTTCGTATGCCCACTAACACATGCAATTAAGCAGTAGGATACATCCTCGTTCCGACATTCCAGCCTTATGAACGTGGAGGTAGCCAAGGGAATGAGAGTACAAAGCACATAACAAAATAGTGCTCAAACCGTAACCTTTGTAAAAACCGACTCAAAGTGGGACATAGCAAAAACCGTCACAAAACATGCGATACAAGCGAATGGAATATCATATATTCAAAACATTAATATTATAAGTCACTACGTAAATTTATACGATAAACGAACCATGCGAACTATTATAAATTACGAGTTTAGAAAGTTATAAGAAATAAGTCCAGCGTGTTGCCGGCCGGTCAGTGGACCGGCCACTACTACAAAAACAGGCTATGACAACGGTTAAAAACCGTTGTAATATTAAAAAGCGGACGTTGTTAAAGCCTCCGTTGTTAAAGGTTTTAACAACGGTGCCGATTTAAGGAAAATACCGTTGTGAATAGTTTTAACAACGGTAATAAGTCGTTGTTATTACTAGATAACTGTTGTTAAAACGTGTGAATAATTATGGTGGGAAAGATACGAGAACGGTTCTATGAAATTAAACCGTTGTTAAAGGTATGATTAATTTTGTTGGGAAGGATTATAACAACGCTTTAATTTTTCAAACCCGTTGTGAATATTGTTAATTACAACGGAGTATAATAAAGAAGCCGTTGTGGAAAGTTTTAATAACAACAGGTATTCTATAATACACCGTTGTTAAAGGTATGATAAGTTTTGGTGGGAAATATGTTACAACGCTTTTAATGAATTTTGAAAAACCGTTGTTATTATTTTTATTATTGTTTTTGAAAAAATTGAAATTTGTTCCCATGCCACCAGTTAAAATCATGCATAAATTAGCAGCAGTAGCAGCAGTACGCATCATAAACCAATTTCAGAAGCAGCAAAATGATATATCTATATATAAATCAGAGCAATTCATGTACAGGGCAATTCATGTACATGGCAATTCATGTACAGCAGCAGCAAGATGATATATACAACCAAAATAATGATCTCTTTCAGCAATTCATACTTACAACTCGCTCTAATTAATGACTTCTACATACAAATTAAAGTTCCCTATCTGCTTCCAAAATAATCTAAGTTTCATTTATTCTTTGTTTGTTCATCAAGGACGTATTTGCCCAACAAGTCCCTTACCTCGTCTATATTGTGCGTAGTGTACTCAGGGACATGTGGCGTGTTGATTGAATACTGCGGATAAAACAAATAAAAGACATCGATCAGTAGGGTAACAACAGTATAGGCATATCATACATAATTAGCAACATCGATCATATATATATAGCACAAAAGATATCAGCTCTAATGAAAAAAAGTAAATAATAGCTACATTAAACTACTAACTCTTTCTGGAATGCTGATATATCTTCGCCTAATAATCTCCAACATGAAACGACAAACGTAGTATCCACATTGGATGCTATCCGGCTGTTTAGGGACCTATTATTACATAATAAACGAAGAGACGAGAGGGCAATTACCAATTAGTTTAATGCGTAATTAAAAAAGACAGATGTATATGCGTAATTAGTTTAATGCACTTAATTATTAAGGTATATATTGTATTTGCGCGTACGTACCCCTGTTATCGTAATAAAAGTAGGGCCATCATCAGAATATTCTGTCGGGTGATCGCCGGTTGTTGCTCTTTTCTTCTCAAAGGCCCTTTAAAAAAGGAAAGAGGCCGAAAGTCACATAAACTTACTTAATAATAATAAATGAAACTTAATATTATATGTGCAAAATCATCATCAGTATTATAAACTTACTTAATAATCAACATCTTAAAGGTCTCGGATGGTTGTCTATGCAAAGAGTCCAACCAAAATACTTTCTTCGTGGTCGGATTGATCGCTGCTAGCACCCAATGACTCCTAGAGATCGAGAGACACATCATTATTAACAAGCACAACATGCATCATAACCAAACATATAAAAATGCAATTGTATTTGGAATCGTAATATTAATTATATATTACCCGGCTTCATTATAAGGGGCAAAAATGAGCTTATTGTTTTTCGCCAATCCCCCAGCAATATAATTTACACGTTCTTCATACGAAAACATCTCGATATGCATAGATAAAACATTTGGGCACATGAATCCGTATTGAGGAAGTGGATTAATATTGGTCTCGGCGGGGATCACAACCGAGTTCAAGTACCTACATGCCGGTTTTAATTCCGATATTATAAACACGATATCTTACTTAGTCAGAATATTAGAATACTGCATGATTTAATTTATTAAGAAACTTACTTCATCCAAACATATAGGTGTTGGACATCAATCTCGTCAAGGCCAGCCCAAAGGGCTAGCGTTTCCCAATCCAGCATTGCTTGGCGTTCTACCCCTACAATATCATTCTCGAGCGGAATAACTATTAATTGCTCGCTTGCTATGCGTCTCTCAGCCTCCTTATAAGGCTCCAGCATCGCCACCGTTCGTACTTTTTCCATGTAAACGTTCCCATGATATTTAGTACCGGATAGACTCCTGACCTCTTTCAGCTTGGGGAAATGATGCGGTGTGCTACCTTTCACACCCTACATGTGGCTAACTAAATTAAGTTGCTCTTTCAATGATGAGGCGATAGTAGAACTTAAAATATAAAGAGAGTTGATTAAATACCTCATCAAGTTGTTGTATTGATGAGGTAGTAGAAAGATTATTGTCTATCGAGTTAGACTTATCCATGTTTTTTGTTACCTACAAAACAAAAATAAAACATAGTATAAATTTCACTATTTATGAAGGTGATGAACAAAGACAAAAGGCGGGTTAAATTAGATGTATTTTTCTAACCCCGTCTACATGCTGTTGAATTTTACAATCACGAGCCAAGAAAATGTGGCTTTGAGGCCATTGGACAAAACATTTAACCGCATCTGCCAGTATTACTATGTCGTCGCGGACTGGGACGGGTAGTTTACGGGTTCCATAGCCCTTCACGACTCCCACTATCCCCACTTTTGCATGCTTCGGCAAGAGTCGTACGCCATGAACCAAGATGGTTTCCGCTGAGTCCTTGGGCTTTGGGTATACGAAACCCCGAGCAACAATCACATTCTCTTTGAATGAAGGGTCGGCGAGACGAACAACTACCCGCCTTTTGGTGGCCTGAAGAATACACATTATTTACTAAATACCAAAATATAATAGATATCATAAATGATCTATATTGAGTATATAATGTAAAGTTAGTTACAAGTATTTATTGTTGGTGGGTAGGCTATTATACTTGAACATGTCCAGACCAGATTTAGCACTGACAGCATATACTAACTTCTTATATTCTACATACCTCCTGATTGTCACCCGTCTTCTCAGCCGGCTCCTCAAGTTGCGTCCCCTTTTCAGAGTTATTTACCTTATAAAATTAATTAACCAATCAAAGGCATGCAATGGCTGCTGGAAAGAACAAATGCAGAGGTTCAAAATGGTTAAGTCGTATTTACCTTATCGTCTTGAGGTATCAAAACCTCAGCAGCATTAGGTACCTCACCCGTCTCCTCAAGTTGCGTCCCCTTTTCCGACTCATTTACCTAATAAAATAAACCAATCAAAGGCATGGCTGCTAGAAAGAACAAATGCAGAAAAAAAAAAATCATATTTACCTTATCGGCTTGAGGTATTAAAACCTCGACAGCAGTAGGTACCTCACCCATCTTCTCAGCCGTCTCCTCATGTATTGGCAAGGTAGTAGTGTCTGCCTCTTGGCAAATATGTTGCACTACCTCACCCTTTTTAATGACATCCTCCATCATCTTCAATTCTTCTTCGGAAGGCTTGCCTCCAGAATTCATCTTCAGTATCACGGAGGCCAATAACTGAACCTGCACGCCCAAAATGTAGAATCAGCAATTTGTTAAAACAATAACATGTGAATTTTCAATGACAATAACAAATGGTATACGTACCATGTCAGCCTTCCCCTTATTTTTCTTCTTCTTGTTCGAGCTAGTTGTCCCATAATATTTCGTGACTCCGACATGTAATGGGACGCCCCTCAATCGACCTGGATGCTCGGGACGGCCGATCGCTCTAGCAAGAACGTCGTCACGACCAATCGGAGTGAATTTCCCTTCCGCAACCTCCTTCAGAACATTCTCCTATAATATATTAAATAAACTTAATTTAATTTTTGTTACTAAAATAAATAGATAGTTAGACATACAAGAATTGAACAATAAAGTTATTAAAAACCCGTCTGAATAAAAATAATACTTACTATGTTGGCCAAGACTTCCTGATCATATTCGTTACATGTTCGGGATCCTTTAGGCGTGTGCCCTTCTTTATAAGTTACGTGCCGATTCAAGTCGGTCACACCTTTTGCCACCTACACGTTAACTCAAAAATAATATATGTATACATGTATATCAAGTCCAAGTATGATTAAAAAAATCTAATATATAGATGCTACTTACGAGATTTTCTTCTATCAATCTGTAACCGCCTCGAGAACCATAATATACCCCCCGCTTCTGTGAGATGTTAGCACGATTTCTGGCGCTAACGCTCTTCAAATCATATTAAATCGCAAGTAGATGAGACAATTAGAAAATTATAGATACAAGTAGAGTTTTAGAAAAATGTAACCTGAAACTTTTAGAAAAATGTAACCTTAAGTAGAGTTTTACAAAAATGTCAACATATGACATGGATACTTAACCTGAAACTTTTCAGTAGCTCGTTTCGCCTTATAATTATCCCATTGTTGCTGAGTGATGTGGGGGTACTTTGTCGGTGGGCTCTTATGCATCGGCCCCGTCTCCTTGTCCACATACAAGTGTAATTTGGCAAGGTCACACCTCCACTGCCTTAAGACTGCCGCTGCCTTACGTAATAGATACTTATCATGGCAGTTTGGAATATCGAAAGCTTCCTGCATCATCATCATATATACTAATAAGCGGCTGTCTAATATCATACCTTTACACGAACCTTTATACGGCTTCCTGCCTTATGTAATAGTAACTTATGCAAAATAAAATGTTGTTTAGCTAAAGATATTATCATACCTTTATACGTTTCAAGAGTAAGTTCTGCAATGAAGGATTTATATTCCTGAAATCATCTAAATCTATAGGCACAAACTGTTTGGTTGTAACTCCAATCCAAGTGGCTAAATGGCTAGCATTTGGACCAGTAGGAACACTTTTCACACTCCATTTTATTTCCATCGGCGTTTTTGCCGCTATAGCTGCAAGGGCTGCAGAGCACTTCGAAGCACCCCTCTCCCCAGGCTTATCCCCCTTATCATTGTTGTCTACTCTTTTCCGTTTTTCACCCATGATAATCCTAAGACACTAAGACCTTCAAAATAAATGAAATAGTAACGGAACAGAGTCATGCATACAACGATTCTAAAACCCTAAGACCTTGAAATGAATGAAATAGTAACTGAACAAATAAAGAGTCATGCAGAGATTCTAAAACTCTAAAAACTTAGAAAGGAATGAAACTAGATGAGAAAGAGAACGATAAATAGAAAATGAAAACAAAAAGATGAACTTCAATCTTAAAACCCTAAAGACGAAACACAAAAATTACCTGATAAAGAAAATGAGAACAGGGTGATGATAAAGAGAAAAGGATGATGATCACGAGTACGAGGAGGATGATGATGATACTAAACAAAAAGATTTGTGTTGTAAACGAGGATGATTGTAAACGAGGAGGATGATGATGATAATGTACGTGTGTAAAATTTACTCTATAGGATTGTAAATTATTTTTTATTAAGAGAAACTAAAGGGTTTATTAAGAGAAACTATTGACAACGGTTATCCTAAAAACCACCGTTGTTATAGAGTAATAACAACGGTTAAATAACACCCGTTGTAGAAAGTAATAACACTAAGACAACGGTTTATTTATTATAAACCGTTGTTGAAAGTAATAACAACGGTGAATTTCTAAAACACCGTTTTTATAGATTATGTATATGTTTTTTAATTTTTCAGATACGCGCGCGCGGTATTAAAATTTGAGGCACGAAATAAACTCATTAACTTTGCTCTAAATTAATTTATTTAACTTTGCTCTAAATTTAATTTAATTTATTTTACTTTGCTCTAAATTTTATTTTATAGGCGTAAGTTACGTTTAATGATTAGCTCGGATCGGGTTTGGCCTGGGAATCAATTCCAATCGGGTTAGATTCGGCGGGTTTGTAATTAATAACTTTATCGATCGGGTTAGTTATTAATTATTTTTAGTTTTTGGTTCAATTACCTCGAATCGGGTCATTTTCTTTTTAATTAAGGAACTGGTTATTATAATTATCATGCATCACTAGTTAACCTGAAACTAATCGATCGGGTGGCCAGGCCAGCAGTTACGGATTGGGCAATCCACTTTCTAGATCAGAGCAAGCGTAGCTACGTACTTCAATTCGGGTCGATCGCTTTTGGGCAGGGTCGGGGGCACGTGTCATTATTAATTACCTCCGGATCTCTTATTAACGACGCTCGTACTACAATTTGCAATAATAACAGATTCATCAATGCACATACATGCAATTCAAGTAAGCAAGCTAAGTATTATATATACACGTACGTCAATGTTTCCCAAATTAAATAATAATGATATATATATATATATATATATATATGGCCTGGGGTCGATCGACTTCGTTCATCCAATTCAAGTACGCTAATAAACGGGCCGTTTTTGCATCACAAACCTGAAACTGTTCGACCCAAAATTAATTAGCTCGCTAGCTAGTATCAGGTTATTTTATTTAATTCGATAGAAATCATTATTTATTATCCGCGTGATGATTATTAAGTATCATTTTCGGGTCGGATCACTTTTAATTATTAAGTATCATTATTAGTATACGTGTGTTACTTCAAAATAACCCTAAACCCTAAACCATAAACCCTAAACCCTAAACCCTAAACCCTTTTTTATATACTTCTAATAATACATCAAAATATTGAACATCAATTCAAACACTTTAAACAACATTCTTTCTCATTGATTTCATTAGGAATAACCTAGATTTTATAATAAAGTACATTACATTCATCCGACATCAAATAAATAAAGATGTTAAATAATCCGGAACAATTCCGGTCAAGTGTAAAAAGCTTTTCTCACACTGCCACCAACAATCCGGAACAATATTGATGATACTGATGACTTCCGGATCATTAACCTCGTATTTTGCAATAACAGATTCAATGCCTGCAAGTACACGTCTTGCATGTGGAGATAAGGTAGGACGGGTACAGCTCAACATATCTCTTGCGGCATCCAACCTCCGAGTATAAGGCCGACGTGGGTAGACAGAGGACGATGATGATGACGACGCTGGGTTGACAAGTCGGACTGCTTCACGCCTCTTAATCCAATAATCCCTTCGATGTTCAATGGATCCTTTAATCAATGGGTGATGATCAGCGGGAACTACGGCAAGAGCCTCCTCCTCATCTGCAATCAATTTTGTAAGGGTCGTTTCATCGTTGGGACGGTTAACTGCTGCCATTGATGATATTAATTTTAGGGTAGTTATGTAATATTTAAAGGAGGGGTTTTGAGGCTATATTTATAGAGGGGTTATGCTGCCATTGATGATGCTTTAATCAATGCTGGTTCTGCTGTTGTTTATTCACGGGTTTGGACTGCAATATCTTTTAATTAAAAATAATAATATTGAGCAATAACAACGGTTATTGGTACAAAAAACCGTTGTTATTACGCAATAACAACGGTTATTGGTACAAAAAACCGTTGTTATTACGCAATAACAACGGTTATTGGTACAAAAACCCGTTGTTATTACTAACCACAACGGTTTTCGTTACCACAACCGTTGTGATAGGGTTACTGCACATTGCAGTAAATGCATTGACTGCACATTGCAGTAAATGCATTGACTGCATATTCACACATTTACTCAATCAATAAAGTACTGCATGCATGTGAATGTATAGTCGTTTTGGGAACCAATGCATGCATGTGAATCAATGCCTTCATGTGAACCAATGCATGCATGTGAATAAATAACTCCAATAAATAACTCTCTATAAATACAACCTCAATACAAGCCGGTTATCAACCACATACAAAATTCCCAACTCTAATCAATATCATATTTGCTAAACCATACAAAATTTCCCAGCCTCAATACTAACATCAACCATACAAAATGTCTGGAACTTTTACTAAACCATATGCTTGCATCATGACAGAAATGCCTTGTCATATTGAGGGTGGCTACGTTGTGTGTAAAAGTTACAAAAAACTCCGTGATACGCTTATTCGAAATGGCTATTTAATCAGGAAGATGTGGCCAAATTATCATCGCAGGCACTTTACAGGGGAACTCGGTTTCGAGTTTGGGATGTCGGATGCTCATCGTGCCTCCGCATTCAAACTGGCAAGAATGTTTGACAAGGCCGGGCATGGGCGAAAAGATTTTATTGAGAGCACGGACCAACAGCCTGGGCCATATCTATGGGTGGCTTCCAAACATGACCGTCACCGTTGGCCAAATGGGGTCGACCTCGTTGAAGTGACCCAGGTAGAGCAGTGGGAAGGGTTGGCTCTGGCCGAGGCTGACCCGATTGATGCATATGCTCTAGTGGTGGCAGCTATCCGGGAGATTTACCCGGACTCAATTTAATTTGTTGTTGTTGTTTGGTTGTAGTTGTTTGGTTGTTTGGGTGTTGTTGTTTTGGCGCCATTTGTGTGTGGCGCCGTTTGAACTTATTATTTAATAATATTAATGTTGATAAGTTAATTTGTTTTTTGACTTAAGTTTAGAAGTAATTAAACTAATTCAATTCAAAGTTATTCAATCGATAAAGCAAAATTAGAATTGAATGACATTCAGGAAATGACATTAACAAATTTGCTAATAAAAAACGACATTGAATTGGTGAAAAACATAAACGACATTCAGGAAATGACATTCACAAATTCAAGAAATAGTTCACAAATTCACAAATTAAAAAATAATAAGGGAGATGATGACAGAAAAATGATCATTTCCTTTAATAGATCTTTGTGATAGCGTTTTTGTGTTGCAGTACAGTCGTATTATTAGTGTGTGTTTCCTATCTACAAATATTGACAACGGTTATCATAAACAAACCGTTGTGATAGAGTAATGACTACGGTTATAGTATCATACCCGTTGTAATTAGTAACAACTATGACAACGGTTTGTGATTAATAACCGTTGTTATTACTAACCACAACGGGTATATTTACAACAACCGTTGTTGTTGCTTACCTTTATTTTTTTTTAATTATAATTATAATTATAAGAGACAGCAATATCATAAGTACTATACACTGCAATAATAATCAGCAGAAACCAACAAAGACAGCAATATCATAAGCACTATACACTGCAATATCAGCAGAAACCAAAACATGGAGACTGTATAATGAATGACCAAAAGCTACATAATTTGGGATTCTTCAACAATGACCAAAGCTAACAAAAACTAAAGACAATACCACCTCAGGATCGGGGACGTTTCTTGCCCGACATAGTTTCTTCGTTAACCCAAATACCTTCACCATGATCATCCCGCATATAGATGCTTTCAATGTTATCATGATCAGTGTCAACATTGTCGAAATAAGATACAGTGGAAGAGTGATCCATTCCCTCAAACACGACATCCTGATCATTATCCCCACCATTATCGGGTGCACCCCGTCTACTCCTAATAGATAGTACAACAGACCACTTCTTATCCATAGGATCGGTGATATAGAACACTTGTTTAGCTTGGGATGCCATTATGAAAGGATCATCCTTATTGTTGCCAACCTTATCCAAATTGACCAACGTAAATCCCATTTTATCCTTTCGAACACAATTGTTGTTGTTATCAACCCAGTTACATCGAAACCGAGGTATTGTGAAATCAATGTAATCTAATACCAATATTTCTTGAATAACACCATAATAAAGGCATTTTCCCCAAATAGGGTTTTTATCTTTTGAAGTAGCAAAGTGCATTGCCTCAAATTCAGAACTCACACCACTATTTTGCATTGTGCTCAACTCATCTTGCTCGCGGGTGTAAAAAGTATAAACATTAATAGCAAAACCGCTGAAAAAAGTGGCCCTGGCATTTGGACCTAACCCAAGACGTAGTAACCTAGGAGAGATGTCATCACCATACAAATTCTTATACTCCAAGACAACATTCCTAAACCGCTCTCCAAATGTCTTCTTATGCTCGTTTGCAATCCACATCTCGCTCTTGTTTGGGTGATCGTATTTGAGCTCATCTTTGTGTTGTTCAATATAAGGTTGCACCTCATCTTCGTTGTTTAGCACATACGTATGTGCTAAATGTAACCTGTCACGTGACACAATTTTTTCAACCCGGCCCCTAATACCTTTTCCGGTCATCCAGTCACTATGACGATTCTTTGGAACGCCAATTAACTCCTCAGGAGAGAGATGAGCGTAACAATATGCAAGAGCTTCGTCTAATATAGCACGTTCAGCCATACAACCTTCTGGACGATACCGATTAGATGTATAGTCCTTGTAGACTTTCATCAATCTTTCGAAAGGATACTGGTATCTCAAGTACACGGGCCCAAGGTACAAAATCTCCCTAACCAAGTGAGTGGTCAGGTGAATCATGATAGTGAAGAAAGAAGGTGGAAAATACATTCAAAATGACAAAGAGAGGTGACAACGAGGTCCTGCAATGAATCCGCATCATCGGGATCGATGACTTTATCGCATATGGACTGGAAGAAGAGACATAATCTGGTAATAGCATATCGTACCTTTTCAGGTAAAATGGAGCGAATAGCCACGGATAGTAATTGTTGCATCAAAGTGTGGCAATCATGTGACTTTAACCCGGTGAGTTTTAGATCTTGCAGCGACACAAGGCTTTTGATGTTGGACGAATAACCATGTGGCACTTTAATTCCATTCAAGCATGCACAAAACTCTTTTTTCTCATTCCGTGAAAGGGTATAAGCTGCTGGCGGTAAAAATGTACCATTACCTCTCTTCTGTGGTGCCAACTCTAGCCTAATACCCATCATTTGCATATCTTCCCTAGCTGCGGCGTGATCCTTTGTTTTACCGGGAACATTCAGGAGGGTATTGATAATATTATCACAGACATTTTTCTCAATGTGCATGAAATCGAGGCAATGCCTGACCTCCAGGTCAGGCCAATATGGAAGTTTATCAAAAAATATGGATATTTTCTTATACCCACGAGTAGACAATTTAGAGCCGTTCTTCTTCCCATATTTTATCTCTATATGCTTTACTTTCTGATAAACTTCATGCCCACTAAAAATTCTAGGAGGTTGACGATGTTCTTGACGTCCATTAAATGCTTTCTGCTGCTTGCGATAACAATGGTCAGGATCCAAGCCCCTCCTATTTCCCAAATACACATACTTATGAGAACACTTCAAGTATTCAGAATCGATATCCTCCCCACACAATGGACATGCCTCTTTCCCATGCACCGTATGCCCAGAAAGGTCGCCATAAGCCGGATAGTCGGTTATTGTACACAATAACATCGCTCTCAAATTGAAAGTTTCATTCCTATATGCATCAAATACTTCTATCCCACTATCCCACAAAATTCGCAAATCATCTAAAAGAGGTTCCAAATAGACATCTATATGATTTCCAGGTTGTTTAGGGCCGGAAATTAACAACGACAACATCAAGTACTTTCTTTTCATGCACACATATGGAGGTAAGTTGTATATTGCCAACACTACTGGCCAAGTACTATGTTGGGTACTCATGTTTCCATGTGGGTTCATTCCATCAGTGGACAGAGCTAGACGTAAGTTTCTAGGTTCAATGCCGAAATCAGGATACTTAGCGTCGAACGATTTCCATTGCATACCATCTGCCGGGTGTCTTAGCTTCCCATCATTTATTCTTCCAGTTTCATGCCAAGTTAACATTTTTGAATCATTGCTATTCGCAAACATCCTTATGAATCTTGGTATCACTGGAAAAGACCATAACACCTTAGCCGGGATCCCTTCCTTATCCTTATAACGCCACTCAAAACAAACCGGACAATTGGTTAAGTTTTGATATAATTTTCGATACAATACGCAATCATTTGGACATGCATGTATTTTCTCATATTTCATACCCACCCCTCTAATTAGTTTTTTAGCCTAATATGTCTTAACGGGAAGAACATTACCATCTGGAAGCATGTCGTTTATCAAGGCTAATAAACTAGTGAAACACGTGTCACTAACCCCATTTGCCCCCTTGATATTATACAACTTCACCACAGCCGACATCTTTGTGTACTTACAACCAGGGTATAGAGGCGCTTCAGACACACACAACTTCTTATACATGTTGTCAAGGTCATCCAAATTAATGTTTTCATCTTCAAAAGCATTTGATTCATCATCTTTTTCTTCATTATCTGTAGACCCAACATTCAAGTCGTCTGCTTCCAACTCAACATACTCGGCAAACTCGGGATCATCAGTTATCCTTTCGTATACCTCAAGATCATCTTCTTCAAAATTATTATCTTCCTCTAATGAGTCCCCATGAAAAATCCAACGGGTATAGGATCGACTAAAACTATACTTTTCTAGGTGAATTTTAACGTCCGGAATAGCCATATACCTAATATTACCACATCTTTCACAAGGGCATGGAATACTAGAAGAACCATTCAAATTGTTCGCAACGACTTCATAAAAATCAGCTAAACCATCCTTATAGTTTGGGTCACTCATATTCGCAGCATTCATCCAAGTTCGAGTCATTTATCTACATTCGTAGTATATATAGTAAGCCAAGTAATTCAGAAAATCAAACTAATTAAAACTAATTCAATAATAAGCCAACTAATTCAGAAAATGCAATGTATAAGGCAACTAATTCACAAATAAACGAAATTCAGGAAATCAATAAAGAAAAATTATTAGAATACCTGATTATTAAGAAATAGCAGACG
>JAIUZE010017729.1:0-17711 GCA_022085475.1 Heliosperma pusillum | reverse complement strand
ATTATGTTAAGCATGCGGGAAAATATTAGAAATCGGTTTTAGAAAAATTAAATCAAAACAGCCCATTTTTAGCCAAACCAGCCGTGGGCCCAGTCCAGGCCCATGTGGGGTCCGGCCCAACTCAGCCCGTGGGTCCCACTTTGGGACTTGTGACGGTTTTTGAGTTATCGTCATTTTATCGCGTTTTGTAATAATTAGCAAGCGAGAAATATTAATAAGTAAAATATTTAATTAAAAAGTTTTTCATTAAATTATTATTTCTCACATGTTAGAAATTATAAGACGAGATCGTAGTTTAATTTAATATTCTTTTAGTCAAACGGGTTTTGGGTATGATATAATAATTCACATTTTAGAACTGTCTTAAATAACATGTAATGAATATTATGATTTTTATGATCAAGTCTATGTGGTAAAGACTCTGTTTCTAGCCGGTTTGACCAAACGGGTTTGGTCAAACTAAGATCTAGTCAGCCCCGTTTTGACTGATGACCCGTCGCGGGACTCGGGTCGGGGATTTGTCTTCAAGTAAGGTTGTATTTAATTAATAATTAGCTTTAGTAGATATGAGGCGATAGAATTTGATTATTATTGATATGCAATTAGTCACATGATAGGATGTTGTCCCGTGACTGTTTGATTATATGGTTGGTGTCGTGTTGACTAAGTACCCATAGAGAATTATGAGTATATGGCGTCTTGACCATGCTAATTCTAAATGAGTATCTTGGACCATGACATTGATAGGCCCGTACTATCTTTAACGAGTATATGTTCGCCGCTTGATAGCTTTTGTGTCTCGGCCTGGGGGGCTTATCTCCAAGTCGGGGCATGGCATCCTAAGAGTTTCGCTTTGGGAAGGGAGCCAGCTTAAGTACTAGCCATCTCTGCTTAGGGGGTCGCCTAGCAGAGTTTCTTGTGTACGGTTATGTCATGAGACGGGGAATGGAATAGCTGTTGTCGCTAGGTCTGATCACTCTAGGACTAGGATGTTTTCCTACCTTGTGGTATAGCCTCGAGTTACAGAAGTCTTCTATTGACTGCCCTAAGAACTTATGCCTGTTTGTAGAGGTATTGGTCTTTCATGTTTGTATGATTCTATGAGTTTTAGAAGGTGAGATGCAAGCCGGCTAAGATTGATAGAGTTTGGATTACCGATTGTTAACTGATTCACATGATTACGTGTTGATTAAGGTTTGAGTGTATCACGGCCATGTTTCTGAGAGGAACCTCTGAGCTAGCATACCAGCTTCCCTACCTCGAGTCATAGTTTATTATCGGTTTTCACATGATAGCTTTCACATGCTAGGTTATTTGTTAGTTATCTGTTTCATAACATGAAAAGCATATCATATATGTTAAAGTTTTGTATTATTCATATACATTGCTTTTATGTTATTCATGTTTCATTAAACTTGACATTTCGTGGCTGGGAGGACTCGGAGTTACTCCCCACTGGCTGTGGCTTCCGTGTTTATATTTAATGCGGTCGAACAGGTGGTGAATGCATATTTGGGGTACATTGACGAGCTAGCGAGCGAAGTATTTACCTGGACCTATATTCGGTTCATAGTTTGTATATTATTATACACTCTTTTATTTCCGTATTTATACGGGAGATATGTCTCCCGTCTTGTATATTTCTTTTGTAGAATATTATTCCCGTATTGAAATGACCATTTTTGTTTCAGACACCTTCATTATGTATTTAAATTATTTTTTTTTCCTTCCGCAAATTTGAGGGTGTCACAAAGAAAGGAAAAATGAAAGAAGAATGAAGCTTACTAGTCAGTGCGGACTCCCCCAAGCTAGTCTTTTGGACTTTTGCCAAGGAAGGTCGTTAGAGATTCTTCAAAAACTCTTTCATCTGCAAAGAAATCTAACAAAACAACGTAAAAGGGAAAAACAAAAATAAAAATGCAAAAAAGGGAAAACACGGGTTGCCTCCCGAGAAGCGCTTGTTTAACGTCTTGCTCGACGAATTTTTCATTAGAATCATTGGGTTGAGGATGGACGTTCTGTATAGACAATATCTAAACATCCGATGATAGAATTGCTATAGTAGAGTTTCAGTCTGTGTCCATTAACTTTGAATTTCTCACCATTGCTAGTCATGAGTTCCACATAGCCGTATTTGCTTACATATGAGACAGTGAATGGTCCAGACCATCGGGAACGAAGTTTTCCTGGAAAGATTTTCAGACGGGAGTTGAAAAGAAGTACTTGGTCACCGACATTAAACTCTTTCTTAATTATCCTCTTGTCGTGCCAACGCTTCGTTTTCTCCTTATAGATCCTAGAATTCTCATAAGCTTGCAAACGAAATTCCTCTAGCTCATTGAGTTGCAAGAGTCTCCTATCAGCGCTAAGCTTAGTGTCTAAATTTAGTTTTTTGATAGCCTAGTAAGCTTTATACTCTAACTCGACATGAAGATGACAGGCCTTTCCATAAACCAATCGATAAGGAGACGTTCCAATCGGGGTTTTGAAAGCTGTACAATAAGCCCACAAGGTGTCATCGAGCTTATTACTCCAATCAGTTCTAGATCTTGAGACTACTTTCTGAAGAATTGTTTTCAACTCTCTATTTGAGACTTCTACTTGACCGCTGGTCTGAGGATGGTAGGCTAATCCTCGTCTGTTATACACACCATATTTAGTAACCAGAGTATCTAACTGCTTCTCTCCAAAATGAGTTCCTCGATCACTAATCACGGCTCTGGGTACACCAAAACGTGGAAAGATGATCTTCTTAAATAGCCGTATCACAGCTCTAGCATCATTAGTGGGAGTGGCGATTGCTTCTACCCACTTGGAAACATAGTCAACAACGACTAAGATGTAACGATTTCTGTTAGAAGAAGGGAATGGTCCTTGATAGTCAATACCCCAGACATCGAATATTTCAACTTCTAATATGCCATTTTGAGGCATCTCATGTCTCTTGGATATTTGACCCATTCGTTGACAAGCGTCACAAGCCATAACAAAGTCCTTTGAATCTTTAAACAACGAGGGCCAGAAAAACCCGGATTGTAAGACTTTGGCTACGGTCTTGGACGGACCATGATGACCACCATAAGCAGATGAGTGGCATCCTTCTAAAACTCCTTTAACTTCCCACTGAGGGATACACCGTCTATAAAGACCATCTGAACGCTGCTTAAAAAGATAAGGAGCATCCCAAACGAAGAATCTTGCATCATGCAAAAATCGTTTCCTTTGGTTATAAGAAAGGACATAAGGTAGTTGTCGACTGACAAGAAAATTGGCCATATCAGCATACCAAGGAGAAGAGTCAGTAATTGCCATTAATGAATCATCATCAAATGAGTCATTAATTGGTGTTGGCAGTCCTATTTCAGTTACTCTTATCCTTGAAAGATGGTCAGCGACTACATTTTCTGCTCCTTTCTTATCCAGGATCTCTAGATCAAACTCTTGAAGGAGCAAGATCCATCGGATAAGCCAAGGTTTTGCCTCTTTATTTGAAAGCAGATATTTCAAAGCAGCGTGGTCAGTGTAAACAATGACTTTTGATCCTATAAGGTAAGAACGGAATTTGTCTAAAGCATAGACTATGGCAAGAAGTTCTTTTTCAGTGGTGGCATAGTTGATTTGGGCAGGATCTAACGTTTTACTAGCATAGTAAATAGCATGAAGGAACTTTTCCTTTCGTTGCCCTAAAACAACTCCAACGGCGTAATCACTCGCATCGCACATAAGCTCAAATGGAAGATTCCAATCAGGTGACTGGATTATAGGTGCGGTGATTAGAGCGCGTTTTATTTTGTTGAATGCCTCAAGGCATTCGTTCGTGAAATTAAAAGGCGCATCCTTAAAAAGGAGCTCAGTCAGGGGCTTGGCTATTTTAGAAAAATCTTTAATAAACCGTCGGTAAAAACCGGCGTGGCCAAGGAAACTCCTGATTCCTTTTACATTAGCAGGTGGTGGCAGTTGCTCAATAACTTGGATCTTAGCTCGATCCACTTCAATACATCTTTCGGAAATGATGTGTCCTAAAACTACACCTTCGTTCACCATGAAGTGACACTTTTCCCAGTTGAGAACAAGGTCGACTTCTTCAAAGCGTTTTAGCACTTTCGACAGATTTGTCAAACAATTATCGAAGGAAACGCCATAGACGCTAAAGTCGTCCATAAATACTTCCATGATAGTCTCAACAAAATCAGAAAAGATACTAGTCATGCAACGCTGAAAAGTTGCGGGTGCATTACACAAGCCAAATGGCATTCGGCGATAAGCAAAAGTGCCATAGGGACAGGTGAAGGTGGTTTT
Organism: Heliosperma pusillum; assembly: GCA_022085475.1. Taxonomy (NCBI): domain Eukaryota; kingdom Viridiplantae; phylum Streptophyta; class Magnoliopsida; order Caryophyllales; family Caryophyllaceae; genus Heliosperma; species Heliosperma pusillum. The sequence continues at coordinate 13,412 of JAIUZE010017729.1, read as the reverse complement.
TTCTTGGTCCTCAGGGTGGATAGGAATTTGGAAAAATCTTGAATAACCATCTAAATAACAGAAATATTTGTGACACGCTAACCTTTCTAACATTTGATCAATGAAGGGCAGAGGATAGTGATCTTTTCTAGTTGATTAATTCAACTTCCTATAGTCAATGCACATACGCCATCCCGTCACAATCCTTGTGGGGATGAGTTCATTCTTCTCATTCTTGACTACTGTTGTTCCTTCTTTCTTGGGGACAACATGGACAGGCCTAACCCATTTTGAGTCAGAAATTGCATAGATTATGCCAGCATGTAGCAATTTTAGAACTTCAGTTTTAACTACCTCTTGCATATTTGGGTTAAGACGGCGTTGACCTTGAACACAAGGTCTTTGGCCTTCTTCTAAGTTAATTCTATGCATGCAAAAGTCAGGGCTTATGCCTGTGAGGTCTTCAAGTTTATAGCCTATTGCCTTTTTATGTTTCCTCAAAACAATCAATAGTGAGTTTAACTGATTTTCATCTAGAAGAGCACTTACTATGACCGGGCAATATTCAGACTCATCTAAAAAAGCATATTTTAGATTTGAGGGAAGAGGTTTAAGTTCAGGTTTATGCACTTCAGCCTTTGCAGGAGTATCAATTAAGCTTATAAACTTCTCAACTTCTTCAGACGGTATCTCTTTACCAGTCAAGTCCTTTTCCAGCTCACTGATCTCAAAATTGTCATTCTCAGAGATATCCTCTAACAATAAAATTGCTTCTAAAGGATCCCCAATTATTGATGGGTACAGAGATTCATCAACGATTGAGTCGACAATGTCAAGAAAACAGCAAGGCTCTTCAAGCATAGGGCTCTTCATTGCACTGTTTAAGTTGTAGGTGACTTTAACATCACCTACTTCTAATGTCAATTTTCCATTCTTGACATCGATTACTGCTCCCGCAGTGTGTAGAAATGGCCTTCCTAGAATGATAGGGATTTGCGAATCTTCAGCCATATCCAACACTATAAAATCGATTGGAATGAAAAACTTCCCTACTCTAACAGGTACATCTTCTAAAACTCCCATAGGTTGTTTTAGAGAACGATCTGCCATTTGCAGAGTGATACTTATGCATTTCAGAATTCCCATATTCAATTTTTCGCAAATGGAATAGGGCATAACGCTCACACTAGCACCCAGATCGCATAAAGCTTTATCAATCGTGTAGGTGCCTATAGTGCAAGGTATAGAGAAACTACCAGGATCCTTCAACTTAGGAGGGGATTTAGTTTGCAATAACGCACTGCATTCGGCGGTGAATGCGATGATTTCAACATCATCCAGAGTCCTCTTCTTTGTTAAGATATCCTTCATAAATTTCGTGTAAGAAGGTATTTGAGTGATTAATTCGGTGAAGGGAACCGTTACTTGGAGATTTTTGACAACTTCCATGAATTTACCGAATTGGGTTTCCTTATGATTTCTTCTCAAACGTTGGGGAAATGGAACTTGGATCTTGATGGGTTCCTTTTCAAGTTCATCCTTCTTTTCAGATTTGTCTTCCGCTTCCTTAGCGGTGGATGGTTGGGTTTCTTTTTGGCTTTCTACTTGTGAAGGCTCAACTGTTGGTTCTTTGGGTTGCTGAGGTTCCGTATAAGTGGTACCACTCCTAAGAGTGATAGCATTTGCGGTGTTCCTCGGTTGTTCACCATGAGGTGGGAGTTGGCCTTGTTTTCTTTGGGTAATAGAGGTAGCCAATTGGGCCATTTGAGTTTCAAGCATTTTGATGGCAGCATCTTTGGCTTGATCACTCTTTTGAAATTGAGCAAACATTTTATCCTGTTTTTGAACAACTTGTAGAAGCATGGATTCAATTTTGCTCAAACTTGAGTCATTTGGTTTGCCTTGAATTTGAGATAGTTGGTGTTGATTTTGGTATGGCTGATTGAAGTTAGGTTGGAATGAAGGTCTCTGGTTTTGAAAACCAGGTGGATTTTAAGGCTTTTGTTGGTGTGGTATGAATGGTTGTTGAGTTTGTTGGTGGGGATTTTGAACATTGGTACTTTTGTAGGACAAAAACGGGTGGTTTTTTGTGTTTTCGTTATAGAAGTTTGAGAAAGCGTTGCCTCGCCTATATCCTTGATAGGCATTGACTTGCTCTATTGAACTTCTACAATCTTGAAAACTATGCCCTCCAATCCCACATGTCTCACATACCACAACGTGGTTGGTGACGTTAATATGCTCCTTGGATTGGGCTAATTGGGCTTCCAGGAGTGCTACTTTACTCGAATCATCCTGCTTGGCTTTGAGCGGTATAGCACGCGAGTTGCTATACTGAGAATCGTGGATTGCCATTGACTCGATAGTCGCACTAGCTATCTCTACATCGATTTGATCGAAACGACCATTGTTAGCGAAGTCGAGGATACGACGCGATTCGCCACAACAACCGTTGTAGAATGTGATAGCCAGGAACCATGAATCAAAGCCATGATGAGGACATTCTCTTTGTAATTCTTTATATCTTTCCCATGCCTCATAAAGGCTTTCGTCGCCTCTCTGACGGAATCCAGTAATTTGACTTCGTAAGAGCGCGGTTCGTTCCGGTGGGAAGTACTTTGGATAGAAAGCAAGAGCTAGACCATCCCAATCAACTATTCCTAGGGCAACTCGGTCAAGACTATTGATACAGAGTTTTGCCTTTCCTCTTAAAGAGAAGGGAAAGAGCATTTCCCTAATCTGTTCTTGGGATACTCCAGTTTGTCTAATCGTGGAGCAAAAGTCACAAAAGTTTTGGATATAAAGGTTAGGATCTTCTGTGGCATTGCCACCAAATTGATTTCTTTCTATTAAATTGATGAAGGCAGGTTTGATTTCGAAGTTTTGAGCTGTAATTTGAGGTGTAGCGATACCCTTTGGAAGTGTATCTAGAGTGGGTTTAGAATGGTCGGAAAGTTGAACCATTTTTGGTTGCGAAGATGAAGATGGAATGTTGGTTGAAAGTTGATTGGTTTTTGGAAATGGAGATGAAAAAAGATCTTCTTCTCCTTCAAGAGTAGGTAGAATATCCGAGTATTTCTCACGAATACGGTCTAAACTTGAAATGTCAGAAGCTTTTGAAATTGCGTTAAATAGCTTTAATCTCCTACGCAGAGTTCTTTCTAGTTCGGGGTCCAAAGGAATAGGGGTCCTTAGTCTAGAAGATCTGGGCATAAGACAGAAAAGCTAAGATGAAAGATCAAGAGAGGTCTAAAGGAATTTGAGTTCCTAAAGACTAGATAAAACTAATCGTGATAGAAATCACAATAAAAAGGAAAACTAAACCGTGCTCCCCGGCAACGGCGCCAAAATTTGATCGTGCATGTCGCAAGCCCGATACAAAGATAAATTACCCAGACTAGGCTAATAACAAATTAATGTAATTAGGGAAGTAGGGGTCGATCCTCAGGGAGATGGTGTTTCCTATGGATTGTGAATCGTCTCACATTTGAGTTTTATCTAATGATTTTCTGGGTTTTGGATTTTGGATTTTGTGATGTCTAAACTAACAAGTGGCATAAAAACAAAATAAAAACAAATTGAAATGGAAACAATAAAGCAAATGATAAATTAACACTAATGAGAAGCATCTAGGGAAGTAGGTTCACACATGTAGATTGACATATTAATGAAATTGGATTTAGGATATGCAAGCAATTCATTGAGCGTTCGTAAGAATGGTGTGTTCATTACAATCACAGATCAGATGCTCTAGCAGGCTTTTAGTGCGATTTACTAGGTCTTAATCTACTATGTCACGCTTTGTCTATTCAATTTCTGTATATCTACCTTGGAAAAGAATTCCACACTAGTCAAAGATTGTGATCAAGAATCGTCAACTATTGTTAAAGTCCAAACATGCATAGACACAATGTTTTAAAAGCACAATTTCCTTTATCCAATTATCATATTTTAATCAATCTAACATGGCTACCCTACACCCTAGAAAGGTGACTACTCACTCATGATTGTCTTGATATTAATAATGAAAGTTAAGATAAGCATATTTAGTTGATTTTGACAATAATTTAGACTCTCTATGTGGCAATAATAACGACGCTATACGACAATCTAAGCAATGAAACTATGATTTTAACAACATGAAAATGAATCTAATGAAATAGAAATGACAGTCAAATGGAAAGCAATAGAGAACAATAAGCAAAGGATAAATTAGGAATACCTAGGTGACGATCAACGATGAAAGTGATAACAATAAGAGAAATCCCTCGCATAGAAATACCGTACTTTGAATTACAACTCTTGAACCCAACTAGTAGATACAAAGATTGAAATTCTTATTGAACTATACTAATGTTTTGATATGAAATGGACAGAAATGAATTAAAACAAAAGAGAAAAGAAGAAGATAGACTAAACTAGAAAGACTAAACTAAAGAGAAAACTAATAAGAAGATTATATGAAATATAGGATTAGATTGTGTAAGATAGTGTGTGAGAGTGTGTGAGGCTAGAGCATCTATTTATAGTATTAGGCTTTCGTGGAGAAGAGGTCGGGCAATAAATACATAGGTCAAAAATAGGATGAAGGAGCCGCAATGCACGAAGCAGCACACATACCCGATCGGGTACACACTTACCCGATCGGGTAAGTCGTCTTCTGGAAACTCTTGACTAACGCTTCAGCTTCCTTCGCTTTGACTTGACTTACAACATCCCCCTTGACTTATACAATCGGGTTTGTTGCTTGGATTTGATGTAAAGCGATGAATTCTCCCGTCTAATTGATTGGTCTTCCGACAACTACGAAACCGTCTCTGCTTCTTCTCTCTCTTAAGTTAGTGAACCTTTTTGAAATGCCTTACACATGTTCAAGCTTTCTTCTTTGAATCGTTAGGGTTCTAGGCAAATGCTCGGGAATATAGAAAAAGGGCGTAGAAACGTCACTTTCCCTACAAAACAAGTTAGAACACAGGAATTCGCCTAGAAGATGATATTAGCTCATAAAATGGCTTAACAAAGCACAAATGACATACAAAACCGAGCTAAACTGGGGGTTAAAATCATACAAATATTCACTTATCACTTACACTCCTAGGCCAAATGTCTTTGTGAAGACACCGTTTACTCCGTCTTCCTCTAGCTCTTATGCTAACAAGAGGAGATTCAATCCTCCTTCGAATGCAAATGCAAGAGCTCCCGCTCCTTTCATTCCCCGAGCTACTTCTAATGTGGCTCATAGGCCATATGCTCCTCCTCAAGCTCAAGGTCGCTTGTGCAACCGTTGTAGACAACGATACCATCCCGGTGTGCCTTGTTCCAACCGACCTTATGTTTGCTTCTTTTGCCAAAAGGGTGGTCACCGTTATGATGATTGCCCCGATCGAAAGTTGCCCCCTCCTCCTGCTAAACCTAAGGGTTTTATCTTTGTTATGAGCCGTGCCGAAGCCGATGCTCATCCGGAGATCATTACGGGTATGTTCTCAATCTTAGAGCAACCGTGTCTTATTCTTTTTGATACCGGTGCTTCAATGTCTTTTGTGTCTTCGACTTATGCTAATAAATTATCTATCGAGCCTACATCTAGTGAGGATACTCCCATATCCTTACCATCCGGAGAAGTTATCTCTTGTTCTACACTATATGCTAATGTCCCAATATCTATTGCGGGTTCCATCTTTCCCGCTAATCTCCTTAAGTGTCCTCTAGGAGAGTTCGATATAATTCTAGGCATTGATTGGTTAGCATTGTACCATGCTAGGTTCGAGTGTAGTGATCAAAAGATTTATTTAAAGAGTCCTTTAGGAGTTAGAATAACCTATAAGGGATCTCATCCCCGAAAAGGTGTGTCTTTGATTTCCGCTATGAAGTTGGTAAGTATGGTGAGAAAGGGTCACCAAGCATACTTGTGTATTGTGACTTCTTCTACTACCTCTTTGCCAAATATTGAAGATGTGCCTATTGTTCGTGAATTTTTTGATGTATTTCCCGATGACTTGCCCGGGATCCCTCCCGAGCGTGATGTTGAGTTCTCTATTGATCTTTTACCTGGTTCCGGACCAATAGCCAAAGCTCCTTACCGTATGGCTCCAACTGAGTTGAAATAATTAAGGAAGCAGCTAGATGATATGATTGAGAAGGGTTTTATTCGACCAAGTGCCTCGCCTTGGGGTGCTCCCGTTCGTTTTGTGAAGAAGAAAGATGGTTCTATGAGGCTTTGTATTGATTATCGTGAATTGAATCGGATTACAATCAAGAATAGGTATCCTTTGCCGAGGATAGAAGATTTGTTTGATCAGCTAAAGGCTGCTTCTACTTTTTCCAAGATTGATTGGAGATCCGGTTATCACCAAATTCCTTTTCGTGATGCCGATATTCCGAAGACTGCTTTTAGTACAAGGTATGGTCATTATGAGTTCAAGGTGATGCCATTTGGATTGACGAATGCTCCCTCTATCTTTATGGACCAAATGAACCGCACATTTAGTGAGTATCTTGACAAGTGTGTGGTAGTGTTCATTGACGATATTCTTATTTTCTCCAAGTCCGAAGAAGAGCATGCTATTCATCTAAGGATTATTTTGAGTGTTCTTCGTTGTCAGAAGTGGTATGCTAAATTCTCCAAGTGTGAATTTTGGTTACCTAAGGTGTCCTTTCTTGGGCATGTAATTTATAAAGAAGGTGTAATGGTGGATCCTTCGAAAACTGAGGCCGTTGTTGATTGGAAGAGTCCGACCGATATTAGAGAAATTCGAAGTTTTCTTGGTTTAACTGGTTATTACCGTAGATTTGTCAAGGATTTCTCTAAGCTTGCTAGACCGATGACTCAACTATTGAAGAAGGAAACCAAGTTCCTATGGAATGAAGCTTGTGAAGCCGCGTTTCTAGAGTTAAAGAAAAGGTTAACTACCGCTCCGGTGTTGACTTTGCCTGAAGATGGAGTAGACTTTGATGTCTATTGTGATGCTTCCAAGATGGGTTTGGGTTGTGTACTTATGCAAAGTAGGAAAGAGGTGGCTTATGCTTCGAGACAGTTGAGAGTTCATGAAGTGAACTATCCTACTCATGATTTGGAATTGGCCGCATTTGTTCATGCTTTGAAAGTGTGGAGACATTACCTTATTGGTGTTCATTGTCGTATATTCACCGATCACAAAAGTTTGAAGTACAAATTTACTCAAAAAGAGTTGAATATGAGACAAAGAAGATGGTTGGAATTGGTGGACGATTATGATTTTGAGTTGTTGTATCATAAAGGGAAGGCTAATGTTGTTGCCGATGCTCTTAGTAGGAAAGTTTCTCATGCATTTAATGCTATACGGGTATTACCCGATGATCTTTGTGCCGAGTTTCGAAAGTTGAAGTTGGAATTCGTGGAGCGTGGATTTGTTTATGTTGGTGCTATGACTGCCGAACCTGTTTTTCTCCGTGAGATCCGCGAAAGCCAAGTTAATGATCTTACCTACAAGTCTATTCAAGCCAAGCTTCTTGAAGGTAAAGCTAAAGATTTCAAGTTTGATGATAAAGGTGTTCTTCGTTTCCATGGTCGTTTATTTGTTCCTAATGCTCTTGATTTGAGAAAGCGAGTTCTTGATGAAGCTCACCTTTCCCCTTATTCTATTCACCCCGGATGTGATAAGATGTACAAAGACTTGAAGCTACAATTTTGGTGGCCGAATTTGAAGGGCGATGTTGTGTCTTATGTTGGAAGATGTCTTACTTGCCAACAAGTGAAGATTGAACACAAGAGGCCCGGTGGATTGCTACAACCTTTGGATATTCCACTATGGAAGTAGGAATCTATTTCTATGGATTTTGTTATGGCTTTGTCGAGGACCGTTGGAGGTAAAGATGCCGTTTGGGTTATTGTTGATTGTTTGACCAAGTGTGCTAGATTTATTCCGATCAAAGAAACCTGGAGTATAGATCGACTAGCGAAAGCCTATGTTGATGAAATTGTTAGATACCATGGCGTTCCTAAGGAGATTATATCCGACCGAGATCCGAGGTTCTGTTCGAGATTTTGGAAGGCTTTACAAGAAGCCATGGGTAGTAAGTTGTTGATGAGTACCACATTTCATGCCGCTACCGATGGTCAGACCGAGAGGACTTTTCAGACTTTAGAAGACTTGCTTAGGGCTTGTGCATTCGACTTCCAATCTAGTTGGGAAAAAAGTCTACCGTTGGTGGAGTTTTCTTACAACAACAGTTATCATGCATCGATCAAGATGGCTCCTTATGAAGCTCTTTATGGAAGGAAATGTCGGAGTCCTATATGTTGGAATCAATTGAGTGATGTTTGTGACTTAGGCCCTGATGTTTTTGTTGAGACTATTGATAATGTGAAGGTCATTCGTGATAGAATGAAAGCCGCTCAAGACCGTCAAAAGTCCTATGCCGATATCCGAAGAAGACCGCTAGAATTTGAGGTTGGAAATAAAGTATTCTTGAAAGTATCTCCGTTGAAGGGTGTTAAACGGTTTGGTGTTAAGGGTAAATTGAGCCCGAAATACATTGGACCTTTTAATATTGTGAAAAGGATTGGTGCCGTTGCTTATAAGTTGGATTTGCCCCCGAATTTGGCTAAGGTTCATGATGTATTCCATGTTTCTCAATTGAGAAAGTATGTTAGTGATCCAAGCCATGTCTTTCAAAAGGAAATGCCCGAGCTTGAACCGAATTTGTCCTTTGAGGAGCAGCCGATCCGCATCCTAGACCGCAAGGATAAGAAGTTGAGAAGTAAGGTGGTTCCTTTAGTGAAAATCTTGTGGAGACTAGAGATGTGCTAATGTCGAAGAAGAGACTTGGGAAACGGAAGCTTCTATGCGTAGTAAATATCCAAGCCTATTCGATTAAGGTATATTTCTTTCGCTCAAGTTTCGAGGGCGAAACTTTTTAAAAGGTGGGGTGATTGTAACACCCGCAAATGTACCTTATTTTTTATAGTAAAAATATTTTACGGATACTTTTCAGCGAAATTTAGTTTTAGTTTAGAAATAAATTTCCTGTGTCTAATTTAGAATTTCCGAGTTCGTATTTGGATTTTACGCGAGATTTCAAGTGAATCACGTCTTAAGACGTCTTTGACTTTTCTTGACTTTTTCCACTCACTCCCTACTTATACTAACCCTAACCCTAACTTCCTCACAACTCAACATTTCTTTCTTCCTCACAAAGAAAACCCCAAAAACCTAGCTTCCATTTTGATCCGTCTTAGAATCGTCATAACTCTTTCAATTCTCGCTCAAACTCACGTAAGTTCGTCTTATTCTTTGCCTCTTATCTTCCTCTATCCGTATTGGTAATAAAATTACCGTCTTTCTCGCTTTTCAAATTATCCGCCTTTCTCAAGGTGAATTATATTCATCTTTTATTAACTATTTGTAGGTGGTGACCTCCAAGATCCCGACAATAACTACTTCTTGATTGAAGAGGACCTTGACGCGGAGTAAAGACGCAAAAAGGTAACGGTGAAGGGTTACTCGATATCATTTACTTGTTTTACGTGTTTTCTATGTTAGGAATCGTATTTAGAATATGATTGGTAAGCTTAAAATTTGTGTTGATGATGATACTTGTTGTTAATTGAGAACTTATATGAGAATTGATGATTTATGCTGGTAGATAACAATTATTGAATATTGATCCTTGATAAAATATGTTATTTTCGTGTGATGTTGACCCCAGCCGGCCGACCGGCTGAGACACCTCTACTTTTCCTTTGTTTTTCTCATGTACCCTTGGTCCCAGCCGGGTAGCCGGCAGCCGGTCCCCTTGACCGGCTAGGACACGCTGCTCTTTCATGTTTGGTTTTCGTATGATGATTGGTACCAGCCGCGTGGCCGGCAGCCGGTCCACATGACCGGCTGGCACCTGCTGGACTTTCTTTGTAATTCTTGTTTACGTTTTCGTTTATAATATTTCCGATGGTTCATTTATCGTATAAATTTACGTAATGACTTTAAATATTAATGTTTCGAATATATGATATTTCATTCGCTTGTATCGCATGTTTTGTGACGGTTTTTGGTATGTCCAACTTTGAGTCGGTTTTTACAAATGTTACGGTTTGAGCACTATTTTGTTATGTGCTTTGTACTCTCATTCCCTTGGCTACCTCCACGTTCGTAAGGCTGAAATGTCGGAACGGGGATGTATCCTACTGCTTAAATGCATGTGTTAGTGGGCATACGACGACGTTGTTGGTAGGCGAACGCTTTGCGTTGATCGACCCGGCCGTCAAATGTTGTGGAATCTGAAAACGTTATCCGAGGGCCTGGCCAGGTTAGACTAGGGACCGTATATTACCCCATCGTCGTCCTACCGGAGGAAATTAGTCCACATATACGAATGAATGAATCGTGTATGCGTTCAGGGAAATGCTTATCTCGTGGATGCCTTTTAATCATACTTGCCATGTACACGGTGCTAGTGCGTTTCATTTACTGTGAGAGAGGTCGTCAATGTATTGGTACGTTTGAATGGATGATTATATGATCAATTACTTATGATCCTTGAATGACGTGGCATGGTTTGTTTGTCGAGTCTCAATCTTATCAAACTTATACCGCTAACGGTGGGATGCAAGCCCTAGTGAGCGTATTCGGTTGCCTAAGAGTGTCTTCCTTGAGTCTTTGTATAATATGATGGATTCGGACTTATATTCCATATGCTCTTATAATTTTATATTGAATTGCCTATCTATCCTTATCGTATTTCACATGTATATCTATATATGCATGCTTCTACTTTTGTATTTCCTTCTATGTACGTTTAATGTGATATGGCTGGGAGAACCGGGAGTTACTCCCCACTGACGGTGGCGTTCATGTTTTTCATGGATGAAGAGGTTGCTTGATTGGATGGCTTTTTGCTTGTGGTATTTTAGGTTCGGGTGTGAGCTAGCGGGCGTTGTCCCTGGAAGATTCACCTCTAGACGTTATTTTAGCTAGTTGCTAATCACTTTGACATTGTTAACCTTTTGAGAGACTACGTCTCTTGTTGTAGTATATTTCGTACTTTGGTTTGTAATATTTGACACTCCTCGTATACTTCTTCTTGCATGTATAAAAGTTTTAAAAACATCGTATTTTCCGCTATTTAATTCACATGCTTGTTATGTTTTATTTCCGCATTCGCGAGGGTTGTCACAGGTAGGTCAATGCAATAACGTGACGGGAACCCAGAAGGATCTGAGCTTACGTGGTCGATTGATCAAGCGCGTAGTTGTCAAAATGCTTTGAGCAAGGTCTAGAATGCAAAGAAAGAAGAGAAGGGGCAGAACACTCGCGTGCGTTGAAAGTGTGTACGAACCTCTTACGAAGATTTTTGGAATAACTCGAACACGGAAAGAAATCTAGAAAATATTCCGGAAACAGCTAAAACAAGTCGGGGAAGAGGCGCAGCACGCACTACGACTCTTGGAAGAGGCGTAGCTCCTGCTGCGTCATTTTTTGAGCAGTTTCCTACTATAAACAAAAGATTTCGGCGTTTATTTTTAGGAATTGCGGTAGATTTTGAATACTCTTTAATAAAATACAGGTATATTTTACCAAAAGGATAAGTTTTGAAACATTAAAATATCCGGAATATTCCCGAGCGTTTAGACACGGTTTTAAAATACGGTTTATAGAAAATGAAGCGGTTTTTTACCCGGACTCCAAAATGACTCAAATGACTGTCAAAACGACTGTATCGGCACATAGATGACGACCAAGGGGTAGACACAAGTGTTTGAGCTATCACTTGACGATAAACTTTATGAGTTGTCATAAATCGTTCGGCGTATCAAACATGCGGCCTAATCATCACTGGGTGGTTGGCGGAAGGTGTAGCTTCGAGGTATCTACAGATGTTCTGCCTTGTATACCCCCTAAGAAGAGATTGAGAAAGTATAATATTCTCAAAAATATTCCTACCTTTAATGAAGGAAGCTTGCTCTTTCCCAATAACTGTAGGAAGTACACTTTGGAGCCTAACAGCAAGAATTTTACTAATTGCTTTATAGAAAACAGAGCAAGTAGAAATAGGTCTGTAATCCAAAACAGACGCAGCAATCACTTTCTTGGGGATTAAGGAGATCAAGGTAGAGTTAGCATGCTTAGCCATATGACCAGATTTGAAGACGCTCATAACAACAGTACTAAAATCACTTGTGACAACCCTCGCAAATGCGGAAATAAAACATACAAGCATGTGATTTAATTAGCGGAAATACGATGTTTTTAAAACATTTTTAACATGCAAATAGAAAATACGAGGAGTGTCAAATATTACAAACCAAATACAAAATACTACAAGAGACGTAGTCTCTCAAAGTGTTAACAAAAGACAAAGTTATTTAGCAACTAGCTAATGAACGTCTAGAGGTGTTTCATCCAGGTACAACGCCCGCTAGCTCACACCCGAACCCAAAATACCAAGCAAAATGCCATCCAATCAAGCAACCTGTTCATCTATGAAAAACATGAACGCCACAGTCGGTGGGGAATAACTATGGGTTCTCCCAGCCATATCACATTAAACGTACATAAAAGGAAATACAAAAGTAGAAGCATGCATATATAGATATACATGTGAAATACGATAATGATAGATAGGCAATTCGATATATATTGATAACAGCATAAGAAGTACAAGTCCGAATCCATCATGTTATACAAAGACTCGGGAAAGACACTCTTAGGCAACCGAATACGCTCACTAGGGCTTACATCTCACCGTTAGCGGTATAAGTTTGATAAGATTGAGACTCGACAAACAAACCATGCCAAGTCATCCAATGATCAATCATATAATCATTCATCCAAACATACCAATACATTGACGACATCTCTCACGGTAAATGAAACTCACTAGTACAGTGTAACATGGCAGTATGATTAAAAGCATCCACGAGAGAAGCATTTCCCTGAAGCATACACGATTCAATGCACTTCGTATATGTGGACTAATTCCTCCTGGTAGGACGACGAATACGATAATTAAACGGCTCCTAGTCTAAATATGGCCAGAATCCCGAAATCACATTTTCCGGTTCGACATGCGATAAACGTTTCGCATCCAAGACTCGGGCTTACAATATATATGCCGAGTACCCCAAATTCGGTAGATCAATTCACGAAAGAGGCGGAAAAAAAGCTCAAGCCTCATAACAAGCGGTACGCTACATGCAAATAACACCACCTCGCAAGTACACAACATTTGACGGCAGGGTCGATCAACGCATAGCGTTCAACTCCCAACAACGTCGTCGTATGCCCACTAACACATGCATTTAAGCAGTAGGATACCTCCCCGTTCCGGCATTCAAGCCTTACGAACGTGGAGGTAGCCAAGGGAATGAGAGTACAAAGCACAAGACAAAATAGTGCTCAAACCGTATCATTTGTAAAAACTGACTCAAAGTGGGAACATACCAAAAACCGTCACAA
>JAIUZE010017727.1:0-26763 GCA_022085475.1 Heliosperma pusillum | reverse complement strand
TGACTTCTTCAACTTTGGCTTCCCTACATTTAGGTCGCCGTGAGCCTTGCTCTTACCTTTGTACTTGTTGGAAATCATGAGAACATCTTGCTTCATGCTCCTACTCAATTTCAGATCCTTCTCGGTCTGTACGAGAAGTGAGTGTAGCTCATGAAGACTTTTCCTCATGTCATTCATGTAGTAATTTACCCTGAAAAGGGCAAAACCATCATGAAGTGAATGAAGCACATAGTCAATGACTATGCTCTCTCTGATCTTGCAATCAAGTGCCTCCAGTTCCTCGACATTCTCAATCATATCAAGAATGTGTGGGCTAACCAGTTGGCCCTTCTGGAGTTTCGCCTCAAAGAAGCGACATGCATGCTCATAAGTAACGATTCTCGGTGCTTTTGAGAATTCATTAGTGAGCGTGGTGAAAATATTATTTGCACCTTGGGCAATGAAGCGTCTGTGCAAATTGGTTTCCATTGCAAAGATGAGTACGTTCTTTATCGCACCCGCTTCCATAACGAAGCCACTATTAGCAAGTGACTCGTTAGCTCTTGCATTGGGGCCTGGGTTTGGCGGTATTGGCTCAGCCAAGTACTGGAGCTTGCCGTCAGCAATGCCTGCAGTCCGTAATGTCGCCTCCTAGTCCGCAAAGTTGGACCCGTCATTCTTCAGTGGCGTGGACTGATTCATGTGGTCCATGAAAGTTTTAAGCCAGGACTCACGTGCGAGTGTGGCACTTGGCATAGGGACATCATTATGGCCAGCCATTTGTTATAGCAGTATTATCAATATAAGACGAATTCTACACTGCGAAAAAGAAGAAAAATATAATAATAAGCATACTCATCGATATGATTCAAGTCTAGTGCAAAACTTGTTTAATGCGAAGACTCAAGCATTTATACAATTGACCTCCCTCAAGAATTATATAAATGATCCCAAGACTCAATTATCTGTAAATTGATAAGCCAACCTCTTGGCTAATTCTACCTTTAGAATTCTTGGTCGATAAATTTCTATCTTTAGTCCATCATAATCACGAGAAACTCTTCGGATTATAATGTTGAGGCAAAATAAGTCAACACATACTACTTACCCAACGTAGAAGGGGTCATATGGAGAGTAAGGTCCTATATGCCTACGGACGAAGAAGGGATTCATAGTAGTTTGTCCTATAAAGACTAGACTCAATTTTTAGGTTTTAGAGGAAGATCCCATCAACTTTGTTTTAATTCATTTTAAGTGAACAAATATCTAGCATGCGAGAATGAATAAACTAAGATGATGGCTTAAAATTCGTGTGACATCTTTATGTCCATGATAACTAACATCCAAACTATATGAGTCAATTTTCATGCATTTTAGTAGGTGACAATGATCAAAATTATGTGACAATTCCTAAATTACTCACAATAATTCCAATCAAACATAATCCAATTTTAATTCATATTATCGTATAATATGAATTAATCCAATATTATTTTAAATCATTTTAAAATAATTGGGTATCCAATAATTGTGAACTTTTTCACAACAACAATCATACATTATCAATATAATGCATAAAAAAAATATTCGGCCAAATTTAAAAAACAAAAAAAAAACGAATCAAATTTTTTTTTTTTTTTATAAAACAGCCACGTTTTTTTTATATAAAATAATACATACAAATTAAACATTTTAATTTGATGTTGCTAATATTACAAGGTCGGTACAATTATCAACATTTAATCATTATTAAACATTGATACAAACTAGATGATTCAATTTAACATTTTAAAATGAATATCTAAATCATGATTAAATCGATTATCTTAATATTTGACTAATCATAATTGATTTGAACGTCATTAAAATTAATGAATCATGATGCAAAACAACAATTTAACATCATGTATACCGAAAATATATAGCAAAAACAAATGTTCATTAACATTCAAAACAATTTCCATGTACATTTTAATTTAATCCTTATTAAATTAAAACATCTACAAATTTATCATATTGTCATCTTAACATATTAAAACAACAATATCAATAAATCAAATGAAAACAATAATAAAAAAACATACACGGCCCGAAAAAAAATTTTGCCGAATAAAAAAATTTGGACCGAAATTTTTTTTTTTTTCATTATTCATGAAAAGTCATATAAAACAATTTCGTAGCCTTGGCTATGATACGATTTGTGGAAAATATCGGTATATTTCATACATGAAATTTAAGGATTATAACGAAATTATAATATATGAAATACGAGTCATAAACGAAATGCATAAAGATTAGAATTAACCCTCGGTCCTACCAATATGGCCTAAGAATAAATATCAAGATGATATTCTCCTAATTGTTGCACCCAAGATACTCTGAGAAATGCCTTTGCTTGTGCTAGAATGAACACCAAAATTACTGTTAATTTTGTGAAAGTAATTGTGATGATGAGAAAGTAGAGAAGAAGAGTTTATATAAAACTCTCCTCCTCTCCTATTTGGACCGTCCAACACAAGTGAAGGAAGAAAAGGACTCTTTTTCCTCTACTTGTTTTTAGGTAGTGGAGTCAAGATAGGAGTCTTCTCTCTTTTATTTATTTAATGTATAATATGTGTATGTATTATTATTGTCATTTGTCACATATTAATAAGTCCATACAACATCTTGTAGTCGATTTATTAATATCGGTCTGACATCATTAATTATGACAATATCGTATAATATATACGTCAACTATAAATATCGTATATTTATAATTTGCTAATTAAATATAACAATTTATATTTAATTACGAATTAACATTTAATTCGTTTAAGCTTAAATTATTTAATCGTATTAAATAATTACATTATATACATTAATTAGATATAACAGTTTATATTTAATTACGAATTAACATTTAATTCGTCTCAGCTATTATAATTTAATCGTATTAAATAATCGTATCATCATTACATTGACTAACCTTTTAGTCATATATATCGACTAACCTTTTAGTCATATAAGGCATCAATATAATTATATTTTTTCATTTAATCACATCTCTCAAACACATCCTTTAGGTGTGACTTTTAGGGACCAGTTGATCACCGCCATTAAAATGACAATAACGTCTAACTTCTAGCAGGCCAACCGTTATCGATAAACGTTAATCAACTGATAAGAATACTAAGTATACCCTGTGAACCTGTAAGAGATATATATACGTTATCACACTAACTGTGGAGGACACTAGCTCCAACAATCTCCCACTTGTCCTCACAAGTGTATGTGCGATAACTGTATCTACTCAAATTCATTTGAAAGATATGCCACAGTCTTTAAGGTGTTGATCAAACTCATTTGAAAGTTATTCGCCACCACGATCTGATCGAAGTGCTTTAATAATTCTTTCCAGTTGGCTCTCAACCTTATTCTGGAATTCCTTGAACATTTCAAATGATTCACTTTTATGCTTCATTAAGTAGACATATCCGTATCTACTCAAATCATCCGTGAAAGTGATAAAATATCTATAGCCGTCTCTTGCGTTGATTGACATAGGTCCACATACATCAGTATGTATGAGTCCTAATAGGTCATTAGCACGCATTCCAACACTTTTGAAGGAAATTCGAGTCATTTTGCCGATAACACATGATTCGCACGTGCCAAATGATTCGTAATCAAATGGGGAGATAGTCCCATTCTCAATGAGCTTCTTTACACGTTTTTCATTTATGTATCCCATACGACAATGCCATAGATAAGTTTGATCTTTGTCACCAACCTTTACTTTCGTATTATTCACATCTAATATGTCTGTGATTTGATCTAAGATATAAATGCTATTCATGGAAACTGCTTTGCCATAAATCATTTCATTCAAAGAGAAAATAGAGCTATTGTCTTTTATTGAAAATGAAAAACCGTCTTTATGAAGCACGGAAACAGAAATAATGTTCTTAGATAAACTGGGTACATAGTAGCAGTTATATAAATACAACTCAAATCCACTCGGGAGTTGGATTAGATATGTTCCCATTGAGACTGCAGCAACTTTTGCTCCATTCCCGACTCGCAGGTCCACATCACCCTTTGCGAGAAGTGTGATGTTTTTTAGGCCCTGCAAATTATTACACAGATGAGAACCACAACCTGTATCAAGTACCCAAGTTCCAAAACTTGCATGGTTAATCTCAATCATATAAATATAAGATGACATACCAACAGAAGTGACGCGGCCTGCTTTTATTTCCTCACGGTACACGGGA
Organism: Heliosperma pusillum; assembly: GCA_022085475.1. Classification (NCBI taxonomy): domain Eukaryota; kingdom Viridiplantae; phylum Streptophyta; class Magnoliopsida; order Caryophyllales; family Caryophyllaceae; genus Heliosperma; species Heliosperma pusillum. The sequence goes on along the minus strand of JAIUZE010017727.1, from coordinate 22,528 downwards.
CAGTTCCTCCTCCAATGCCCAGTCTTGTGGCAATGGTGGCACTCAATGTCACTGTCCTTGCTCTTTGCCTTGCCTTGTGAGCTACTAGTCTCACCAGGCCCACTCTTAACCTGTCCTGACTTCTTCAACTTTGGCTTCCCTACATTTAGGTCGCCGTGAGCCTTGCTCTTACCTTTGTACTTGTTGGAAATCATGAGAACATCTTGCTTCATGCTCCTACTCAATTTTAGATCCTTCTCGGTCTGTACGAGAAGTGAGTGTAGCTCATGAAGACTTTTCCTCATGTCATTCATGTAGTAATTTACCCTGAAAAGGGCAAAACCATCATGAAGTGAATGAAGCACACAGTCAATGACTATGCTCTCTCTGATCTTGCAATCAAGTGCCTCCAGTTCCTCGACATTCTCAATCATATCAAGAATGTGTGGGCTAACCAGTTGGCCCTTCTGGAGTTTCGCCTCAAAGAAGCGACATGGATGCTCATAAGTAACGATTCTCGGTGCTTTTGAGAATTCATTAGTGAGCCTGGTGAAAATATTATTTGCACCTTGGGCAATGAAGCGTCTTTGCAAATTGGTTTCCATTGCAAAGATGAGTACGTTCTTTATCGCACCCGCTTCCATAACGAAGCCACTATAAGCAAGTGACTCGTTAGCTCTTGCATTGGGGCCTGGGTTTGGCGGTATTGGCTCAGTCAAGTACTGGAGCTTGCCGTCAGCAATGGCTGCAGTCCGTAATGTCGCCTCCCAGTCCGCAAAGTTGGACCCGTCATTCTTCAGTGGCGTGGACTGATTCATGTGGTCCATGAAAGTTTTAAGCCAGGACTCACGTGCGAGTGTTGCACTTGGCATAGGGACATCATTATGGCCAGCCATTTGTTATAGCAGTATTATCAATATAAGACGAATTCTACACTGCGAAAAAGAAGAAAAATATAATAATAAGCATACTCATCGATATGATTTAAGTCTAGTGCAAAACTTGTTTAATGCGAAGACTCAAGCATTTATACAATTGACCTCCCTCAAGAATTATATAAATGATCCCAAGACTCAATTATCTGTAAATTGAGAAGCCAACCACTTGGCTAATTCTACCTTTAGAATTCTTGGTCGATAAAATTTTATCTTTAGTCCATCATAATCACGAGAAACTCTTCGGATTATAATGTTGAGGTAAAATAAGTCAACACACACTACTTACCCAACGTAGAAGGGGTCATATGGAGAGTAAGGTCCTATATGCCTACCGACGAAGAAGGGATTCATAGTAGTTTGGCCTATAAAGACTAGTCTCAATTTTAGGTTTTAGAGGGAGATCCCATTAACTTATTTTAATTCATTTTAAGTGAACGAATATCTAGCATGCGAGAATGAATAAACTAAAATGATGGCTTAAAAATCGTGTGACATCTTAATGATCAAAATTATGTGACAATTCCTTAATTACTCACAATAATTCCAATTAACCATAATCCAATTTTAATTCATATTATCGTATAATGTGAATTAATCCAACATTATTTTAAACCTTTTTAAAATAATTGGGTATCCAAAAATTGTGAACTTTTACAGAACAACAATTATTCATTATCAATATAATGCATAAACAAAAAAATTCGGCCAACATAAAAAAACAATAAAATCCGAAATTTTTTTTTTATTAAAACAGCAGCTACGGGCTGTTTTTTTATTTTTTATTTATTTTGATGTTTCTAATATTACAAGATCGGTACAATTATCAACATTTAATCATTATTAAACATTGATACAAACTAGATGATTCAATTTAACATTTTAAAATGAATATCTAAATCATGATTAAATCGATTATCTTAATATTTGACTAATCATAATTGATTTGAACATCATTAAAATTAATGAATCATGATGCAAAATAACAATTTAACATCATGTATACCGAAAATATATAGCAAAAACAAATGTTCATTAACATTCAAAACAATTTCCATTTACATTCTAATTTAATCCTTATTAAATTAAAACATCTACAAATTTATCATATTGTCATCTTAACATATTAAAACAACAATATCAATAAATCAAATGAAAAAAATAAGAAATAAAAAAAAAATACAGCCGAAAAAAAAATTTTGCCGAATAAAAAAATTTGGACCGAATTTTTTTTTTTTTTCATTATTCATGAAAAGTCATATAAAATAATTTCGTAGCCTTGGCTATGATACGACTTGTGGAAAATATCGGTATATTTCATACATGAAATTTAAGGATTATAACGAAATTATAATATATGAAATACGAGTCATAAACGAAATGCATAAAGATTAGAATTAACCTTCGGTCCTACCAATATGGCCTAAGAACAAATATCAAGCTGATATTCTCCTAATTGTTGCACCCAAGATGCTGTGAGAAATGTCTTTGCTTGTGCTAGAATGAACATTAAAATTACTACTAATTTTTGTGAAAGAAATTGTGACGATGAGAAAGTAGAGAAGAAGAGTTTATATAAAACTCTCCTCCTCTCCTATTTGGACCGTCCAACACAAGTGAAGGAAGAAAAGGACTCTTTTTCCTCTACTTGTTTTTAGGTAGTGGAGTCAAGATAGGAGTCTTCTCTCTTTTATTTATTTAATGTATAATATGTGTATGTATTATTATTGTCATTTGTCACATATTAATAAGTCCATACAACATCTTGTAGTCGATTTATTAATATCGGTCTGACATCATTAATTATGACAATATCCTATATTTATAATTTGCTAATTAAATATAAGAGTTTATATTTAATTACGAATTAACATTTAATTCGTTTAAGCTTACATTATTTAATCGTATTAAATAATTACATTATATACATTAATTAGATATAACAGTTTATATTAAATTATGAATTAACATTTAATTCGTCTCAGCTAGTATTATTTAATCGTATTAAATAATCGTATCATCATTACATTGACTAACCTTTTAGTCATATATATCGACTAACCTTTTAGTCATATAAGGCATCAATATGATTATATTTTTCATATAATCACATCTCTCAAACACATCCTTTAGGTGTGACTTTTAGGGACCAGTTGATCACCGCCATTAAAATGACAATAACGTCAAACTTCTAGCAAGCCAACCGTTATCGATAAACGTTAACCAACTGATAAGAATACTAAGTATACCCTGTGAACCTGTAAGAGATTTTTACACGTTATCACACTAACTGTGGAGGACACTAGCTCCAGCAGAAACTTCCTCTCCTCCTTTGATAGGCGCACTCCGAGAATTGACATATTGGGCATCATGGAGTGCCATGGTTTCAATTGTGGCATGAGCAATATTTGTGTCAGTTATATCAAACCGCCTATTTTTGGCGGAATCAAGAATTCGTCGGGATTCGGCACAACACCCATTGTAGAATGTTATGGTAAGGAACGAAACATCCAACCCATGATGTGGGCATTGCCTTTGGAGCTCCTTGTACCGCTTCCAAGCTTAATATAAGCTCTCAAGAGCTTGCTGACGGAATCCCGTGATTTGGCTCCTCAAAGTATAGTAATTAATCTGTTAAACCACTTCTACTCGAGTTATAGGTCAATAGTCAATCGTAAATATACAAAAGTATGTTAACTAATCGCGATTCTGACTTATTTCCCTGAACTTCCGTTCTCGCTTTGACGTAGCTTTAATTACGTAATTAACTAACTATTAGTCGTAATATCGCTTTTAATCCGTCTTTTAGTATTCAAATTTTTTTCCTTTTTCTTCAAATCTCCGTTTTGAGTATATTTCTGACGTGGATTCCGTAATCCATTATAATCTTATTTAGTCATTGTAATTTTATGATTTTGCTTTTCCCTCATATGTAATTAATTCTAAATCCCCAATTTTGACATAATTGAGTGCTAATTGCATGTTCACCGACATAGTCTAATTCACAAGCTAGGATTAAGACGTTGGATGCTACATTGCATGCATATAATCGATAACATATCAAATACTAATGATTTCCGTAATCATTAGTAGAGGCAGCTATCGAGGCGGACGGGATTAGATGTTCGATTATAGAGGTTCCTAATACGTACTCTTACCCCTTAGACCAGATATCTGTGAACATCCGTGTTCATTGGCATCCACGAGAGTTATTCTAGACATAGAATGCTAAGGGTAACGAGTTCTTAGTGTTCATGTCATTACTTTGTGTCTTGACATAACATAAAGTATTCGAACGATTCCAATTTCCATAACAATTTGTGGCAACTCCACAAATGCGTATTTTTACGCTTGTTCTCTCAAGTGCGCCCCGTGTACCACCTTTATCAAAAAATATTTTATAAAAAAATAATTTCAACAAATAATAATAATATATATCTATAATAAAAAAAAAAATGGACAAAGTACCGTCTTGAGTGAAGACAGTGAAAAAGTAGTTGGGAAGAACATTATGGAATAGAGGGAGTACAGATTAATATTTAAGCTACTTTTAACCAGTATTGTAGCAAATACGTGGTATTAACAAGTTTCTATATTATAATTTAAAGTAAGAATTGAACTCAAACATGACAATAATTTTTAGTAGCAAATTAAAAATGAGGTATTTTTTAATAAATTGAGGAGTAAGATCAAAAATAAAATAAGAAAAATATATGCAATAGAAAAAAAGTGAATACGCACTAAGGGTAGAAGTTAAAATTAAAGGAAGTCAAAGAGATAGAAATTAAAAGAAAACAAAGCTGTGCTACTAAGAGTTGAACCTGGGTCTTCAAGATGTATGATTAACTCAATTTCCAACTGAGATACTTACTTTTCTTTCTTATTATTGGGACAGTTTAATATTTATCATACTAGAACGAGCACGGGCCATGGCCCAGTGTAGCCCAGCAGTAGCTACGCCATTGGTGAAGCCACCTCATCAGGTACACATGGGCCCACTATGCGACAACTCGTGATTTCTCAATAAGGTAAACACATAAATTGGTAGCGGAAAATACGAGATTTTAAAAACTTTAAATGCAAAACCGTGAATGTCACTTTATGTTATAACACCAAAACTTAGTTTAATAAATCGTTTATACAAATTGTAACTTAAATAAATATAAAGGATCCCAATCCCTTCATAAATACACAAATAAGATAATAAAAGTAATATGGACTATAACGCTAAGGTTGAATCGTTGTAACTACAAAGCTCGCTAGCTCAGTCGTCAAAATCCCATGCAACACCAAACTGTAACATGGTCATTCTTGAAACATGAATGCCATAGTCAGTGGGGAGTAACTCGGGGTTCTCCAAGCCATATCACATTAAAACAAACACAATTAGAGCAGGTGAACATACATCATCATATGTATATAGATATAATCCCGGTTACAACAATAACATTTTATAAAAACAATATAAGCATGTCAGAAGTAACAATTGTAACACCCGCAATTTTAGTAATTAGAATTTAATAATATTTTATTATTATTAATTAGTCTTAGTTTTTGTCTTAGATTAGAATTTTAATTATTGGGCTAAATCCATGTCTATTCCGTCAATTCCGAGCCCATATTCAGATTCTTCTCGGAAAATCAAGTTGATTAAGTTCCTAGGTGAATGATGGGCCTTTCTTTTCCTTCACCCATCAAAACAAACCCAAAACCCACTGATCACCTGCACTGAAACTATTCAGAAAGACAACTAAACAATGACAATTGAACTATGGTTAAGACACTTTGCAAATACTCTGTTTCTGTATGGACTGGTTGTTAAAGAACAAGGATAGGACCTTAACCAAAGCACAAAGCCAATGATTGAGGGTTGAACTTTGATCCCAGCACACAGCTAAGGACCTCAGCTCACTTCCAAGCACAAAGCAAAGGAAGTTGTCTCAAGCACACAACCAAGAGATGTTAACAGAAACAAGGTTTCAGTTTTATGTTTTACTTCAAATCTGTCTTTCATTCATTAGGAAAAGGCCTTATATAGGCAAGGAGATTACATCCTACTCGTTCAATATATCCTAGGGCCACAATTGGCTTGCAAAAGAAACAGAAATAACAGCTACATTGTTCAGCATAAAGCAATAAAGTAGAAAAGTAGTTCTAATGGGACTATCTGCCTTAATTGGTTTGTTTAGGTTGAAACTGGTGGAGAAGTGGACTTCTAAGCTTGATTCTTGAACTTAACTGAAGTGGGATGGATGCCAAAGGTCCTGCTAAAAGGCCCTCAAGCTTGTTTGATCATAACAGGAAAGTTTGATAGTGACATGTTAACTACTGCAAAAAGGCTGAAATCAGGACAGTCTGAAGTTGTCCCTAGGCTAACTCTTTGTGTGTTTGTTTCCTGGAAGAGAAGTCCTGGGGAAAGTTGTAGAGGACCTTCCCAAGACATAAGTTTGATGGTTGGGTAGGCTTGTTTGATTGTGTGAGGCCCCCATGGACCCTGTTTAGGAAGACTGTGAATGGCTGTTTTAGGCTGAGTGTTGTTTTTGTTGTGTTGGGTTTGTTTGGCTGTTGTCTGTGTGTTGTTGTGGCTTAGTCTTGGAAAGTGGATGGCTAGGCTTTGCTCTGGTTGGTCTGGTGTTGTCTTAGCTGGCCTGGAGTGGTGGTTACTTGGACTGAATAGGACATTGTCATAACTGGTCATGGTGTTGTCTGAATGGATGTTGTTGCCTTGAATGATGTTGATGTCTTGATGTTGTTGATGTTGAATCTTGTCTTGAGCTTGTGTCTTGTCTTGAGCATATACTCCCGTTGCAACCTCCTTTTCTTGAAAAGGATTTGCCCTCAAATCTTCATCACCCTCAACATCTGATTCACCATGGTAGGGGCTCAGGTCTCCCACATTGAAAGTACCATGTACACCATAGCTTCCTGGTAGATCCACTTTGTAAGCATTTGTGCCTATATTCTCCAATACCTCAAATGGTCCATCAGCTCTTGGCATGAGCTTGTTTCTCCTCTTGTCTGGAAATCTCTCTTTTCTTAAATGCAACCATACAAGATCCCCTGCCTTGAACTCCCTTGCTTTCTTAGGCCCCTTGGACCTAGCCTTGTACAACTCATTGGACCTTTCAATCTGCTTCTTGAATTGCTCATGAATCTGTATCATTTGCTCAACTCTTTTCTTTGCATCATAGTTTACTTTGCTTCCCTTGACTGGTGCTAGGTCTGTAGGCATGCGAGGATTAGTTCCATAAACTGTTTCAAAAGGACTTTTACCTGTGCTGCTTGAGGGAGCTCTATTGAAGGCAAACTTAGCTTGTGCTAGCCTGAGGTCCCAATCTTTCAATGACTTAGAAACAATGCTCCTTAAGATCTTTCCTAGTGTCCTGTTAGTGACTTCTGTCTGCCCATCAGTTTGGGGACGGTGAGAAGTGCTAAACAATAACCTGGTCTTCAATAGCTTCCACAAGGTTCTCCAGAAGTGACTCATGAATTTTTTGTCTCTATCTGAGACAATGCTTCTAGGGACCCCATGTAACTTGACAACCTCCCTAAAGTATAGTTCAGCTACCCCCAAAGCATCCTCAGTCTTCTTACAAGCAATGAAATGCGCCATCTTGCTGAACCTGTCTACAACCACCATGATTGAATCCTTTCCCCTTTGAGTTCTAGGTAAGGCTACAATGAAGTCCATACTGAGGTCTTCCCATGGCTTGTTTGGTACTGGCAGTGGTGTGTAAGGGCCTGCTTGAAAATGTGTCTTGGCTAGTTGACAAGACTTGCATCTCTTGAGGGCATCTTGCACATCACTGAGCATCTTAGGCCAATAGAACTGATCTTGCAATATGTCATAGGTCTTCTGCACCCCAAAGTGACCAGCAAGGCCATTGGAGTGAACCTCTTTGACCAGTAGTCCCCTATAAGGTCCTTTAGGCACACACAGTTTGTTTCCATAGAACAAGTAACCTTCCTGAGCTGTGTACTTGATCCCTTTCTTGACTTGTCCTTCTTGATACACCTCCCATTCATGTTTGAAATCTGGGTCTTCTTGATAGAGCTCTTTCATAAATTCAAACCCCAACACTCTTTGTTCCATGAAGGTCAACATTACAGACCTTCTAGACAATGCATCAGCTACAACATTGTTCTTACCCTCTATATATTTGCTGGAGAATGAGAAGGATTGCAAGAATTCTACCCATTTGGCATGCCTGGGGTTGAGTTTGTGCTGTCCATTGATGTATTTGAGAGCCTCATGATCAGAGTGAAGCACAAAAGGCTTAGGCTTCAAGTAGTGTCCCCAATGATTTAATGCCCTCACAATGGCATATAATTCCTTGTCATATGTGTAGTAGTTAAGCTTGGCTCCATTTAGCTTTTCACTGAAGTATGCAACATGTTTCTTCTCTTGAGTAAGCACAGCTCCTATGCCAAGGCCACTGGCATCACACTCAACCTCAAAGAGTTTGTTAAAATCTGGTAGGACCAATATTGGAGATTTACATAATAGCTCTTTGATCAGATTGAAGGATCTTTCAGCCTTCTCATTCTATTTGAACTCTCCCTTCTTCATGCACTCAGTGATAGGGGCCATGATTGAACTAAATCCATGTATGAACCTCCTATAGAAAGATGCTAACCCATGGAAACTTCTAACATCAGTAACACTTTGAGGAATGGGCCATTCCTTGATTGCTTGCACCGTCTCAGGATCAACTGCTACTCCTTTCTTAAAGATGATGAACCCAAGGAAGTAAACCTCAGGCTGCATGAAGGTGCACTTCTCTAGCTTGCCATACAACTTGTTCTCTCTTAGGACCTCAAACAACAACTTCAGATGTTGCAAATGTTCTCCCTTAGTTGAACTGTAAATAAGAATGTCATCAAAGTAAACCACTACACATTTGCCTAAGTAAGGCCTTAGGACTTCTGTCATCAACCTCATGAAGGTACTAGGGGCATTAGACAACCCAAAAGGCATCACCAACCATTCATAGAGCCCATGTTTAGTCTTGAAAGCTGTCTTCCATTCATCCCCTGCTCTTATCCTCACTTGGTGGTAGCCTTGCCTCAGATCAATCTTGGTGAATACTTGAGCCCCACTTAACTCATCCAGAATATCATTAAGTCTAGGTATAGGGAACCTATACTTGATGGTAATGTTGTTGATGGCCCTACTGTCAATGCACATACGCCAAGTCCCATCCTTCTTTGGCACAAGCAAGGCTGGTACAGCACAAGGGCTGAGGGATTCCCTAACATAGCCCTTGTTGAGCAGCTCACCTACTTGAAGTTGGAGCTCTTGTGTAGCCTTAGGATCACTCCTGTAAGCTGGCTTGTTGGGTAAGATAGCTCCAGGCACTAGGTCAATGTGATGTTCTATTCCCCTAAGTGGTGGCAGTCCACTAGGGAGCTCAGCAGGGAAGACATCACCATAGCCATCTAGGATAGACTTGACCTCTTCAGGGATATCAATGATGCTCATCCCAGTTTCTTTGGCAAGTAAGATGTACACAGGTTGTAACTCACTTAGCTCTTGTGCTATTTCTGACTCACTTATCAACATGACTTCCTTGGAAGCCTCACTCATGGGGTTTGGGTTGATCTTTAAAGCAGGTGGTAAAGTTGCCAGGGTAATTTTCTTCTTCCCATACTTAAAGGTGTAGGTGTTGTCCCTCCCATGATGAATGGCATCCCTATCAAACTCCCATGGCCTACCAAGTAAGAGGTGACATGCATCCATAGGCAGAACATCACAAAGGCTTTCATCCACATACCCTTTACCAATTGAGAAAGGTACAACACATTGTTTATCCACCTTGATCTCAGCCCCTTTGTTTAACCATCTGAGCTTGTAAGGTAGGGGGTGGTCCTTGGTGGGTAGAGCTAGCTTGTCCATCAGTGTTTTGGAGGCCACATTAGTGCAGCTTCCACCATCAATAATAAGGTTACATACTCTACCCTTGATGGTACATCTGGTCCTAAAGATCTGGTGTCTTTGATCCTCTTCCAAAGGTTGGGGTTGAGTATGCATTACCCTCCATGTTACCAAACTTAACCCTGCATCAGGCTCTATCAACTCCTCACTAGCCTCTACCTCAGGCTCTTCCATCTCTTCATCACAGACCAACACTTCATCATCTCCCCAATGGATTACTTCTAGGGTACTCAGAGCCCTTTTAGATGGACATTCTCTAGCAAAATGTCCATACCCTTGACATTGAAAGCACTTTTTGAGAGGGGTAGTCTTCCTTTGGCCTGCCTCAACAGCCTTGCTTTTATCAAGGTTGAAAGGGGTCTTAATAGGAACCACAGGTTCTCCTATCTTGACTCCTACAAAAGGTTTGAAGGTGGGGGTTCTAGCAGGTGTTTTAGAAGCACTGGCCTTTCCCTTCCCCAATTTTTCTACCCTTAAGGACAAGTTGACAGCTTCCTCAAAGGAGTATATATTTTGTAGCCTAACTTTGCTAGCTATCCTTTCATCCAACCCTTCTAAGAACCTTGCTATCTTTTGTTCAGATTTCTCAACAACCTCACATTGCAATGTAAGTTGCTCAAAGTCTCTTAGGTAGGATTCTACAGGTCTTTGATCTTGTTTAAGGTGAGTGAGCTTAATGAACATATCCTGAGTGTAGTCCCTAGAGACAAACTTAGCCCTCATTTTCTTTTTCAGTTTGAGCCATGACTTAACAGGTTCCTTTCCTTCCCTAACCCTCAAGGTTTTCATGTTTTCATACCACAGTGAGGCATAACCCTTTAGTTTCATTATAGCAACCTTAAAAGCCTTTCTATCAGTGTATCCTTTAAACTCAAAGACTCTTTCTACAGACCTTAGCCAATCTAGGAAATCATCAGGGTTCAAGCTACCTAGAAAGTCAGGAATCTCTACCTTTATGTCTTTGTCTTGGTGCCTGAGTAGACTGTGATCTGAGCCATCTGAATCTGACATTTCAAACTGATCTACAGGTTGTCTCCTCCTTACTCCACCTTGTGGGAAAGGTGCTCCTCTTCCTCGACCTCTGCCTCCCCTTGTATCATTGTTCTGTTGGCCCTCAAGGAGTTCATTGACAGATCTAGAGACCTCCATTACAGTTCTGACAAGACCTTGAACTGTGTTTTCAAGACCTGTGATTCTCTCTTCACTCATGGTTGGATTTTGTATTTTAATGTAGTTAGGTAGATGAACTCACAAACCAAAGCTCTGATAACCAATTTGCACTGAAACTATTCAGAAAGACAACTAAACAATGACAATTGAACTATGATTAAGACACTTTGGAAATACTCTGTTTCTGTATGGACTGGTTGTTAAAGAACAAGGATAGGACCTTAACCAAAGCACAAAGCCAATGATTGAGGGTTGAACTTTGATCCCAGTACACAGCTAAGGACCTCAGCTCACTTCCAAGCACAAAGCAAAGAAAGTTGTCTCAAGCACACAGCCAAGAGATGTTAACAGAAACAAGGTTTCAGTTTTATGTTTTACTTCAAATCTGTCTTTCATTCATTAGGAAAAGGGCTTATATAGGCAAGGAGATTACATCCTACTCGTTCAATACATCCTAGGGCCACAATTGGCTTGCAAAAGAAACAGAAATAACAGCTACATTGTTCAGCATAAAGCAATAAAGTAGAAAAGTAGTTCTAATGGGACAATCTGCCTTAATTGGTTTGTTTAGGTTGAAACTGGTGGAGGAATGGACTTCTAAGCTTGATTCTTGAGCTTAACTGAAGTGGGATGGATGCCAAAGGTCCTGCTAAAAGGCCCTCGAGCTTGTTTGATCATAACAGGAAAGTTTGATAGTGACATGTTAACTACTGCAAAAAGGTTGAAATCTGGACAGTCTGAAGTTGTCCCTAGGCTAACTCTTTGTGTGTTTGTTTCCTGGAAGAGAAGTCCTGGGGAAAGTTGTAGAGGACCTTCCCAAGACATAAGTTTGATGGTTTGTTAGGCTTGTTTGATTGTGTGAGGCCCCCATGGACCCTGTTTAGGAAGACTGTGAATGGCTGTTTTAGGCTGAGTGTTGTTTTTGTTGTGTTGGGTTTGTTTGGCTGTTGTCTGTGTGTTGTTGTGGCTTAGTCTTGGAAAGTGGATGGCTAGGCTTTGCTCTGGTTGGTGTGGTGTTGTCTTAGCTGGCCTGGAGTGGTGGTTACTTGGACTGAATAGGACATTGTCATAACTGGTCATGGTGTTGTCTAAATGGATGTTGTTGCCTTGAATGATGTTGATGTCTTGATGTTGTTGATGTTGAATCTTGTCTTGAGCATATACTCCCGTTGCATCACCTCTCATTTTTCACCAACAAACACAACTTCATCTCCCTACAAGAACCCTAAACCTCCATTTTTCTCTCATAAAGCTTCGACCTTAAAACTCGCATAACTTCCCCATTTCTCACTCTTTTTCCTTGATTCCTGCTTCATTCTTCCCCTTTCATCTTTCTCTTTCTTTTAAGGTAAGAAAGCCTCTTAGTTGTAGAGTTTCGTATTTTCATCTTTCTTAGAGATGCATATTAGTCATCTTTGGTGGTATTTTTGTAGGAGGAGATTTTCAAGACCCGGATAAAGACTATTTCCTTAATGAAGAAGAGATAGAAGATTGAAGAGCAAGCAAGGTAACGTAGACGTGTTACACGGTGTCACATCTTATGTGTTTTACGTGTTTAAGATAATTTTTTGTATGAAAAGATGATTTTTTTATGTTGCTAGTATGAGATTGTGACTACTACTTAATTACTTGTTGAAATTCATCTCATAGGTTTTAACTTGTGGAACGTGGTAGTGTTGATGTTAAACCCCTTTTACCTTTGCTTAAACTTATGTTTAATACCTTAAATGTTGGTCTCATGATGTTTCAATGTTGTATGAAATGGTTTATTACTCATAAGTTGCATTACATGATAATAAGTGATGTATTATGTTGGTAAATGTAAATGGGTGTAATTGATTAAGCCTAAATTTGTGTTTTGTGGGTTTTTCGGACAAAAAGTGTCCTAGCTGGGTACTCGGCCGCCGGCCCCCACTGGTAGGGAACCCCTTAATCTGAATTGTTGAAGTTTTGGCAAAATTAGACCAAGGTACCCGGCCGCCGCCTCCCACCGGCTAGGAACCCCCTGCATTTTTATTGAAGTTTGGATACGTGCTGGAACTCCCAGGCGGAGACCCAACCGCCCCCTGTAACACCCCCATACACCAAGGGGCCTTACAAGACCCCCTTTGCACATGAGAGTGCTACCATCTCGGTTGCCCGGGGTAGTACATATAAATTCAAGCGATAAAGGAAACAATATCTATTCAACCAATGTTTAAATATCAATACATCATCTCAAAATAGACGGCATACCGTCTAGACCAATAATACAAAATGACAATCATAAGATAAAGTAAAGTAATTTCTAATGCACGATTCTAGTAGACTCTGCGGAAAGCTATCACTCGATAGTGGTGATCCCCTCGACATCCAAGCGCAGCTCAATAAATTACCTACTATTCCCCAATGGATCATCAAAGTTTTGTAAAACAATAATGGGGTCAGTATTCGCATATACCGACCAACGTGCAAGATAAGCACCATGGAAAGAGAAACTAGAGCTCCAGTGCAGCGGACACCTCAGTAGACCCAGGTTACCACCCCTACTCTACAAAACAACCAAATGACCTTGGACCGCAGCCACAGGCGTCGAAAGCCCCTCTAACCGCAGCGAGAGAAACAAAGATAGCAAAAAATTGGATCCGGCACGAGATGATTAAAGGTTCTTCTTGAGGAATTAGAGAGTTTGAGAGACTAGGGTTTGTACTCATAAAAGCTTAAAATGAGTTATGAAAACTAACTCCTCTTATTAACCCTTAATCAATCGTCCGATTAATACTCGAAATCCGTCGTACTCTATCGAGTACAACATGTACTCGGTCGAGTGCCGATCTCACTTGGCCGAGTACGCAAGAACAGAATACTGTTCCAACCGTCAGCCAATTCCACTCGGTCGAGTAGTCTCTACTCGGCCGAGTGCACAACCCACTCGGTCAAGTAAGCCTTACTCGGCCGAATCCTCAATACATAGACATTCGGAATATTATAGTCTTCCCTCCTTAAGAAGGAACTTCGTCCTCGAAGTTTACAACTCATATTTCTACCACACAAACACCCGTACCACCCATCAACACAAGATACAACACTACCACTAAAGGACAATCCCCTAATCATATACATTAATTAATTGTATATCAATACAGATTACAAATTAATTAATCCCTTAAATTGCACTAAGTTTATATTAGTGAGAATAATATCTTATTGTAATATGATTAAATAAGATACATTTTAGTAATTTAATCGTTATATTACTAAGAATGCATTATGTTTATGAAACATTTGAGATAAGCAAAATTGGTTAATTATAATTACAAATTATTGTAGATTATTTTAACCAAATATGAGATGACCCATTTTATTTACATGTAATTATAAAATATGAATTAAAATGTTAAGTCTAATTTATTTGTTATGAAATTGCATTTAATTTGGTTAAATGCACATTTATAAGCAAAATTACATGTTACGTGTCACATGTCATATATGTGACAATTGACAAAATGCAAAAATAAAATGGACACCCATTTTAGTAGGGTGCACCGGTTTTGGAGTGTACGTAGAGGGTGATTAGTTTTTTTTGTGTATTATTCTAATTGGGAATTAGACACAATCATACACAAAACTATTACCACCACTCAACCTATTTGCATTGTTAAGAACCAAATGGAAAAGGCAACACTCCACCCATGTGGTGTAATGGCCGCTAGGTAACACCAAAACGGACACGGACACAGACACGACACGGACACAGGATACGGCATCTCGTGAAATTTAGGACACGGGACACGGAATTTAAATTTAATAAAATATATATTTTATAGTTATAAATAACATACAATTTTATTTTTGTATTAGTATTTGATATTAAATGTAAATAATTGAGTGTAAAACTTGACTTTAACTATAATTTATTCTCATTTCCACCCAAACTCATCTTCTTATCAATTTTTCCACCCAAACTCATCTTTTAATCAACCTCTTCTAGTCTTTCAATCCACATTCCTTGTTTGTAGGTGTCCGTGTGTCCGACACGGGACAGCTGATTAGGAGAAGTGTCCGGCTACCGAGAGTGGCCGTTCCATGTGAGCCAAACAAGAGTACACGTTTCCTCTTATAAAACTCATATCATCTCATTATTAATTAATTTATTCAAATATCACTTATCTCTCTACTTCTCTCTAAACCTCAAAAACTTAAGAAGTTTAAAAAACTTAGAGTTCATAATTTCTAATAAAATTACTAGTGTAGTAATAAGAGTTATTGGATTTCTTTTTAAGGGCTACTACATTTTATACTAGTGTAGTATTTTGTAGAGATTAAGGGTAGTCTTGGGTGCTACTAATTGGAGATTTTCTACTTTGAAACTTGGAAGATCATCCTCATATTACTAGCTCAAGATCAGTATTTGAAAGGAGTTCAAATATTGTGCCCATTTCCTTTATTATCAATGTAAGAAATTGTTTCTTCTTATTCTTTTGATATGCATGCATAAGATCGAAATAGTTTAAGAGTAAACTATACATAAGATGATATTAGAAAATGTCTAATATCTAGTTTAAGAAACTTTCAATAATATGGCCAAGTACTACTCCTTCATTCACAATGAAGTTGCACTTTTCCCTATTTAAGACCTAGTCGACTTCCTCACATCTTTTCAATACTCGTGGCAGGTTAGCTAGACAATCAGCGAAACTATTGTCGTAGACACTAAATTCATCCATAAATACCTCCATGATTGACTCTAAAAATTCATAAAAGATTCTATTCATGCACCGTTGGAAAAACGCGGGTGCATTACACAATCGGAATGGCATCCCACGGTATGGAAATGTACCATAAGGACAGGTGAAGGTGGTCTTTTATTTGTCATCGGGAGGAATGGGTATTTGAAAGAATACCGAGTAACCATCTAGGTACTAAAAGTATTTGTGACAAGCCAACTTTTCTAGCATTTGCTTCATGAAAGGTAAAGGGTAATGGTCCTTTTTCGTGGATTGGTTCAATTTCATATAGTCAATTCACACTCGCCACCATGTGACAATTCTGGTGGGGATAAGTTCATTTTTATCATTTTTTACTACGGTTGTCCCTCTTTTCTTTGGGACCACTTGGACTAGACTAACCCATTTAAAGTCAGAAATCGCATAAATGATTCATGCATCTAACAGTTTCATGACCTCTGTTTTTAGTACCTCTTGCATGTTCGGGTTTAGACGACGCTGACCCTGGACACATGGTTTCTGACCTTCTTTTAAGTGAATTATGTATGCAAAAGTCAGGGCTTAGACCTCTCAAATCATCAACTTTGTACCCTATGGCTTTTTGTGAGTTTTCGAATAGCCAATAAGGAAGTCAATTGACCTTCACTATGGGATACACTAACTATGACTGGACACATTTCAGAGTCTTCGATAAAAGCATACCTTAGAATTAAGGGAAGAGGTTTGAGTTTAGGTTGATGTACCTTTACCTTGGTGGGTGTATCGATCAGACCAATAAATTGCCGCTTTCCTCCAGTGGAATTTCCTCCCCAGATAGATCAGCTTCTAACTTGCGAATTTCAATGCTCTCTATGCCGTCATCACCTGCAAAGTGTCTAACAACAAAATTGCCTCCAAAGGATTTTTGATTATTGATCGATGTAAAGAATCATCTACAATGGAATCTACGACATCAATGAAACAACAAGACTCTTCTAGCATTGGGCTTTTCATTATGTTCTTGAGGTTGTAAGTGACATTATCATCACCCACTTCCAGTGTTAACTTTGCATTCTTGACATCGATTATCGCAACAGCGGTATGTAAAAAAGGTCTTCTTAAAATGATAGGGATTTTGAATCTTCTTCTATGTCAAGGATAATAAAATCGATGGGAATAAAAAACTTCCCTACTTTAATGGGCATGTCTTCTAAAACTCTCATTGGTTGTTTTAGAGAACGTTCCGCCATTTCTAAGGTGACATTAGTGTGTTTTAGGTCTCCCATGTTCATTTTTTCATATATTGAGTAAGGCATGAAACTAACACTGGAACTTAAGTCACACAAAGTTTTCTCTTCGGTGTAACTGCCTATAGTCCAGGGAATCGAAAAACTGCCAGGGTCTTTCAACCTAGAAGGGGACTTGTTCTCTAAAATAGCACTACCCTCGGCGGTCAATGCTATAATTTCAACATCGTCCAAAGTTCTCTTCTTAGTCAAAATTTCCTTCATGAATTTAGTGTAGGAAGGGATTTGGGTGATTAATTCAGGAAATGTAACATTTACCTAGGGGTTCTTCACTACTACCATAAGCTCACTGAATTGAGATTCCGTATGTGTTTTCCTTAGACGGTGGGGAAACGGAACTTATATTTTGATTTGATCCTTTGCTTTATCATCTTTCTTTTGGGTAATTTCTCCTACCTTTTCAGAGACAAATTTGGGATTCTTCACTTTCTTGGAGACATCGTTGTGGATGCTGTCTACAACCTCATTGGCCTCTTCTGCATAGGTGGTTCCTTGTAACTTACAACGCTTCTTAGTGTGATGGTATATGCGGTATCTCTTGGTTGTTCACCATGGGGTGGGAGTTTACCATGTTTTCTTTGGGTATTTGATGCTGCCAATTATTGGGCCATTTGATTTTTCAAGCATTTTGATGGCTGCATCTTTGACTTGGTCACTTTTTTGGAATTGAGCAAGCATTTAATCTTGTTTTTGTACTACTTGTAGGAGCATAGATTCAATTTGTTTAGGTTGGGTGGAAGTTTGGCCTTGATTTGGAAATGGTTGATTTTGTGGGTGTTGATAGTTTTGATTAAAGTTTTTTTAGGGCGTTTGAGTTTGGATTCGAAAACCAGGTAGGTTGAATTATTTTTATTGGTGGGGCATATACGATTGGTTTTGAGGTTGAATTTGTTGATGTTGGTTCTTTTGTAGGATAAGTTTGGATGATACTTTATGTTTACATTGTAACAGTTTGAGTAAGGATTGCCTTGTCTTTGATTTTGATAGGCATTCACTTGGTTAATGGAGCTTCTGCATTCTTGAGAACCATGTCCTTCATTTCACAAGTCTCACAAACTACCACGTGACTAGTAACATTGACTTGTTCTCGAGATTGGGAAGAGTTTCCCATTTTTTGTTGGAGATGGGCTATTTTAGCTTCTAGACGTGTGACACCCCGCGATTTCGCAGTAAAGTAAACACATAGATTTGCAGCGGAAATTACGAGATTTTTAAAAACATTAAATGCAAAACCACGAATGGCACTTTATGTTATAAACCAAAGCTGACTTAATAAATCGTTTATACAAATTGTAACTTAAATAAATACAAGGGATCCCGATCCATTGATAAAAACACAAATAAGATAATGAAACTAATAAAAAATGCAATGTTAAGGGTTAATCGATGTAAGTACAACGCTCGCTAGCTCACTCTTCTAAACCCCATGCAACAAAAATCTATAACTTGTTAATTCATGAAACATAAATGTCATAGTCAGTGGGGACTAACTTGAGGTTGTCCCAGCCATATCACATTAAAACGTACATAACAACGCATATAAGCATACATTATCATCATCATATATAAAACATATCATCATATATAAACAATATCATCATCATATATATACAATATCATCATCATCATATATAAATAATATCATCTTTGTTTTATAAACAATATAGTCATCTTGTGTAAAACATTATTATCAAGCAACCAAGACCTAAGGTAAACTCACCTTGGCAACGATATCACTACTAACGGCTTGCATCTTACCGTTTGTGACCATATATTCGAAGAGGTTGGGGGCACGACTCACAAGAAGGTACAAGGCATTTAAACATCCTACAAATCATCATATAATGCAAACACACTCTTGTTGGAGTAAGTGTCCTCTACAATAGTGCGTCCACATAATAAATCTCATCAAAGGAATATATCCGGGATATTTATTGTCTATATTAGTCAGTTGATCAACATATATGTGTAACGATTTGCTAACGAGAGTTTGACGATACTGTCGTATGACGTCGGTGATAAATTGATCTCTTTCGGTCACACCTAAAGGAACGAGTCTCAAATAGATAACTAATTATTTGTATAAGATACAGTTTAATTAGTCCCTTGAATAAATGACTAAAAGTTAGACGATTGAATTTTATAGAGATATTGAGTTTTGAACTTACACCAATGAAATTTATTATTCAATTATACGATAATTGATTAATAAAATGTATATGTTGTATTATTGCGAATAAACATGACGAGATATAGTGATTAATTGTTAATTAAATAAAACTGTACCAATTGACTAATATAATTAGTATTAGTATAGTTCATGCATATATATAGAGATATAGTGATTAATCGTAATTTTATGTGGTTGACTAATATTTAATTATACATGATAATTAAATGGATGTTTACAAATATTTGTCCGACAAATATTACATAAAAATAAAATGGACTAAATTAGTCTACTTGCACCGTTTTTGGTGAGCATGGGAGACAATGATGGTCTTACTTATTGTCTTACTTATTGTCTTACCCATAAACATGCTTTTTCTCTTATCAAAACACCTTATACTCTTAGCCGAATTGCCATTATTAAGCATGCAAAAAATAATTACACTCAACCTCTCCTCATGCACAGTCTTGGCCAAACTTTTAAGGCCTTATGTGGGAAATTGTTGCTCACTATCTTACCGTACTTGTGCATATGTGAAAAAGTTCATTTATCTCTCTAAAATTATACAAAATTAGAGATTATTACTAATTTGATAGTAACATAAAATGTAGTACTCATATATTATTACTAAATGTTAGTAATAAATTTTATTCACATTCAAGGGATAATATTGGTAGTATCTAACTAATACTATCTTTATTACTGTTCATCGAGGATAATTCCAATGGTTGATAGAAATTCATAAGATAATAATTTGTTATTGTTCTTATTCTATCACCTTTGTAAGGAAATTTCTATCCTTTATTTATAATGTCTTTACTTTAGCATGCATGTTACATAGATCTTAAAACAACTAAACTAACAAGTATTTTAGTAAACTAATTAGAGTTATAAGATAACTAATAAATCAAAAATTTGATTTGGACGGAAATGTTTGGTGCATGTATACCTACTGAATATAAATTGTTTGTGGTCAAATTTGGTGATTTTAGAGATTGATTTGCTATTTATTATTATTTTTTTACTTCTAAACCAAGTTAATATGCACTTTTATGTTAAAAGTTAACTAAAAATAGTTTCATGTTGTGTCTTGCCATGAAATTTTAATATGATCTTATATTCTTGTTTTAAATACTTTATGTAAAATGTCGAGACATTTTAATATGTTTTGAATTTTTATTGATTTTTATGATATAAAAGTCGATAAAAGGAGATTATTATGTTTAAAAAATTGAAACAAGTTTTTCAAGTCTTGAAATTTTATGGTACATTTCATAATCTGTTTTATATGTTTTTGGTGAAATTTGGAAATTATTTTCACCTTTTTGGTTTATTTGTTGGTATTTATATGATAAAACCGATGAATATAAAATTATTTTTTCATGAAATTAATTCAAAATGTTTGGGCAAATGTTTTTCTATTTTTGAGTTACTTGAAATTTCCAGAATATAAAAAAATTTTGTATCAAATTTTTATGATATTTATATTTTATTTTGGTTTAATTCATAAAAGTTATGATTAAACCGTTATATTTAGCAAATAAAATCAAATCAGACTAATTAAATACCAACTAAATTAGTGGGGATTAATTTTGAGTTCTAAATAAGTTTAGATAATTAGTGTGAAATTAAATATGAATTAAGCGTTGATTATTAATTTTTAATGGTGAAAGATCGATAAATCCTGTAAAACCGAGCTAGAATGAGCATGAATGTGTTTAGGGCGTTTTTGGCATGAATTTTTCAGCAATGTATTTATTTTATTATGGTTGAATGAATGAATATCATTTATTTAATTATTTATGCAATTGTACCTAGTATGGCCTAGTTATTTTTTAATCGTTATTACTCGTAATTTAAGGGAATATCGATTTTGTTTTAACTTTTATTGCGATCTTGTATCGCCGGTTTGTAATAATTAATTGTTTTATTTTATAGATAAAATGTATAATAGGAATTTGCTATGTATTCTTTTGTATCTACTTTGTAATTATTTATTATGTAGACCAGTGTTTTCTCAAGATGGTGTCATTATTGGAAGAAGTTCCAAACCCGAGAAGATGTTGCCATTTTGGAAAGCGTTCCAAATGAAGAGGCAAGGGACCAAGGAGTTAGTTTGCGAATTTGTAATATCTAGTTAATTTGATTAGCTAGGTGGCCATAGTAGGATTCTTTTGTTGCTTTATTTTTCGCTCATGCCAAAATCGCCACACATGCATTTTAATTTTTGCATCGAGCAAATTTTATTTTTTCGCTATTGTCAATTTGCAGTTGTCTGAGGTTTGCCTAATAAATTCACTTATAGGAGAATGATAACTAATTGACAAGATCTCTCACACTTCTAAATTAATTGAGACTAGTGTAGATCCCGTGCTGTGACAACCCTCGCGAATGCGGAAATAATAAACAAACAAGCATGTGAATTATATTGCGGAAATAGGTAGTTTTTAAAAACTTTTATACATGCAAGTTAAATAAAACGAGGAGTGTCAAAATATTACAACTAAGTGCGGAAAATAACAAAGAGACGGAGTCTCTCAAAATGTTAACACAGAACAAGTGTTTAGCAAATAAGCTAAAATCGTCTAGAGGTTAATCTTCCAGGGACAACGCCCGCTAGCTCACACCCGAACCCCAAAACATCATATCCAAAAAGGCATCCAAGCAAGCAACCTGTTCATTCATGAAAAACATGAACGCCACAGTCAGTGGGGAGCAACTCCGGGTCCTCCCAGCCATATCACCTTTAACGTACATATAAGGAAATACAAAAGTAAAGCATGCATATATATACATACATGTGAGTTGCGATACGAATAGATAGGCAATTCTATAGATAATGATAAGAACATAAGAGGCACCAATCCGAATCCATCATGATATTCAAAGACTCGGGGAAGACACTCTTAGGCAACCGAATACGCTCATTAGGGCTTACATCTCACCGTTAGCGGTATAAGTTTGATAAGATTGAGACTCGACAAACAAACCATGCCAAGTCATTCAATGGTTCAATCATATAATCATTCATGTAATCATCCATCCAAACACACCTACACAATGACGACATCTCTCACGGTAAATGAAACGCACTAGCATCGTGTACAATAGCAAGACAAGCCAATGGAAGTCCACAGGATAAGACATTTCCCTGAACCGTATACGATAAGACGTTTCGTATACTCATGACCCAGACAAACAAATTCACGGGATAAGACGTTTCCCGGAATCATGTACGATAAGACGTTTCGTACACACAAGACTTTAATCCTCTCGGTAGGACGACGATAATAATACGGTCCTAGTCTAAACCTGGCCAGACTCTCGGAATAAGACATGTTCCGATT
>JAIUZE010017726.1:0-12556 GCA_022085475.1 Heliosperma pusillum | reverse complement strand
CCAATTAATGATTCGTTCGCTGATGATTCATTAATGGCAATTGCGGACTCTTCTCCTTGGTATGCTGATATTGCCAACTTCCTTGTCAGTCGCCAGCTACCCTCTGACCTTTCTTATAACCAAAGAAAGAGATTTTTGCATGATGCAAAATTCTTTGTTTGGGATGACCCCTATCTTTTCAAGCAATGCTCAGATGGTCTGTATCGACGATGTATCCCCCAGTGGGAAGTAAAAGGAGTTTTAGAAGGATGCCACTCATCTGCTTATGGTGGTCATCATGGTCCATCCAAGACCGTAGCCAAAGTCTTACAATCCGGGTTTTTCTGGCCCTCGATGTTTAAAGATTCCAAAGACTTTGTTATGACTTGTGACGCTTGTCAACGAATAGGTCAAATATCCAAAAGACATGAAATGCCTCAAAACGGCATATTAGAAGTCGAAATATTCGATGTCTGGGGTATTGACTATCAAGGACCATTCCCCTCTTCTAATGGAAATCGTTACATTTTAGTCGTTGTCGACTATGTTTCAAAGTGGGTAGAAGCAATTGCCACCCCCACCAATGATGCTAGAGCTGTGATACGGCTATTTAAGAAGATCATCTTTCCGCGTTTTGGTGTACCCAGAGCCGTGATAAGTGATCGAGGAACTCATTTCGGAGAAAAGCACTTAGACACTCTGCTTGCCAAGTATGGTGTGTATCAGAGACGAGGATTAGCCTACCACCCTCAGACCAGCGGTCAAGTAGAAGTCTCGAACAGAGAGCTGAAAACAATTCTTCAAAAAGTAGTCTCAAGATCTAGAACCGATTGGAGTAATAAGCTCGATGACACCTTATGGGCTTATCGTACAACTTTCAAAACCCCGATTGGAACATCTCCTTATCGGTTAGTTTATGGAAAGGCCTGTCATCTCCCTGTCGAGTTAGAATACAAAGCTCACTGGGCTATCAAAGAACTCAACTTAGACACTAAGCTTAGCGCTGATAGACGACTTTTGCAACTCAATGAGCTAGAAGAATTTCGTTTGCAAGCTTACGAGAATTCTAGGATCTATAAAGAAAAAACGAAGCGTTGGCACGACAAAAGGATAATCAGAAAAGAATTTAATGTCGGTGACCAAGTACTTCTCTTCAACTCCCGCTTGAAAATTTTTCCGGGAAAACTCCGATCACGATGGTCTGGACCATTCACTGTTACATATGTGAGCAAATACGGTTATGTGGAAATAATGGCTAGCAATGGTGAAAAATTCAAGGTCAATGGGCACAGACTGAAACTCTACTATAGCAATTCTATCGTCGGATTCTTAGATATTGTCTATATAGAGCGTCAATCCCCAACTAGATGATTTCATAGAAAAATTTGTCGAGCGAGACGTTAAACCAGCGCTTCTCGGGAGGCAACCCGTGTTTTCCCTTTCTTTTTGCATTTTATTTTTGCTTTCCCTTTTTTCGTTGTTTTGTTAGATTTCCTTTGCAGATGAAAGAGTTTTTGAAGAATCTATAAAGACCTTCCTTGTCAAGTCCAAAAGACTAGCTTGGGGGAGTCCGCGCTGACTAGTAAGCTTCACTCTCCTTTCATCTTTTTCCCTTTTTACCCTTCTTCCCATTAAGCATCTCGTTGCATATTTTAGTCTTTGTGCTCACATTGAGGACAATGTGGTGTTTAGCTTGGGGGAGGGATTGCATTTTCCCATTCTGCATTTTAGTCGTTTATAATTTTGAATAAGAAAAGAGAAAAAGTTAAAGAGAAAATTTAAAATTTTGAACATCATTGAATGCTTTTCATGCTTTGCTTGCTTGTTTACTATGCTATCATGTTACATTTCCCAAACTTAGAGCTTTCAAACCATAATGATTCAATATTTATTGAATTTTGCATACATGGGGAAGTCTTGTACACAGTAGGCATGGAATAAATCTATAGATGAGTACGCTTGATCTTAACATTTGGCAAGTTACATATATTGTAAGGTAGAACCTCCTTAGACTGGTACATCTATACCCAGTCTCATTTAGGTGTGTGTAGTTCTCCTTGTGATATGTGTCATGTCAAAACGCATAAGTATGGTTCTCATTTCATTCCTATAAGCATTGCATTCATGATTCACTAAGATTTGAAGCCTTTTTCACTTTGAATTACCCCTCATAATTAGCCCCTTCATACAAATGTTTCACAAGATAATAGCTACATATAAAAACTGCCTACCTTTTGAGCTAGTAGCTAGACTATGGTGTATGGGTGCTCTTTTGAGAAGATTTTGTTCTTTTATGTCAAAGTGAACTTGGGAGAACGACAATGTTCAAGAAGAGATGATATGTTCAAAAGAAAAAGAGAAATAGAAAAATGAAAAAAAAAAAGAAAAAGAAAAAAAGAAAGAAAAGAAAAAATCGAAAAAAAAGAAAAAGAAATAAAAGAAGAAGTTGTGAGTATCTCCTCAAAATGTCAATTCAATGTTAGAAGGAGTTCACTCTCGTGTTTCGTGTGTAATAAGCCAATCCGTTCATTCTTGCTTCGTTTTTTGGGAATTAACCGAAAGTTTGGATTGAGTATTCATTTATCATTGGTCAGTTGCTAGCTCATTCTAACCTTCACATGACCTTAACTGTTTGTCCACCTTTCACCCATTTCCCAAAGCCTTGATCTTATTTTTCTGGCTTCTTTTCTATGTGCATTGTGATCTTTGACTTGTGTTTTGAATTGTTTACCATATTAGATTGCGGACACATTTTCATAAGTCGTAGATAGGTGAGTGTCTCAAAAACATTTACACATAAAGAAATCACCTTTTACATGCAATGAGTGTTCGAGTGTGCCGTAAGAGTCCATTTGTCAAAAGATCATGCAAGAGCCGAAAATTCTGTAGTGAAATTCTTTGTGCTACGCCGTTATGTAAATCTCAGCCATGTTTATGTATCATTCTTGCCCACGTTGTTTTTGGGTTATGATTCATTATGTTTCCAAAGTTTTAAGTTGAGATTTGTTTCTTGATGGTGTAGTAGCCAATGCTTGCAACCCTTGTCCTGGTATTGTTTGTTATGTTTGCTTGAGGGCAAGCAAAGGTTTAGCTTGGGGGAGTTTGATAAGTGAATATTTGTATGATTTTAACCCCCATTTTAGCTCGGTTTTTATGTCATTTGTGCTTTGTTAAGCCATTTTATGAGCTAATATCGTCTTCTAGGCGAATTCCTATTTTCTAACCTGTTTTGTAGGGAAAGTGACGTTTCTACGCCCTTTTTCTATATTCCCGAGCATTTGCCTAGAACCCGACGATTTGAAGAAGCAAGCTTGACCAAGTGAAAGGCATTTCAAGAGAGTTCACCGATTCGAAAGAAAGAAGAAGTAAAGACAGTTTCGCAGTTGTCGGAAGATCAATCAGTTAGGCGAAGAATTCATCGTTTTACATCAAACCCTATCAACAAACCCGACTAAAGAGGTCATGGGGGATGATGGAAGTCAAGTCATATGCAAGGGGAGATGAAACAAGAGTCCAAGGACCCAGATGACAACTTACCCGATCGGGTAAGTGTGTACCCGATCGGGGATCTCTGCTGCTTCGAGCAAATTGCTTCAACTTCCTCCTTTTGTCCTATATGTTCAATGCTCGACCCCTTTCCCAGGAAACCCTAATGCTATATAAAGGATGCTCCAGCCACTCTTCTAAACATCTCATCATCTCACACATCTCATCATCTCACACATCTCTTCACACAATTCTCTTCTACATTTCTCTTTACAAAACCTAGATTAGGAGGAAGGGAGAACTAGCCTCTCTTCTCTCATTTTCTTCTTCCTTTTTCATCTTTAGTTCTTAGTTTATTTCTGTCTTTTATATATCAAAACTTTAGCTTAGATCAATAAGAATTTCAATCTTTGTAATCTACTTTGTTGGGTTCAAGTGTTGTAATTCAAGGAACGATTATTCTATGCAAAGGATTTCTATTATTGTTATCGCTTTCGTTGTTGATCGTCACCTAGGTATTTCTATTTTATCCTTTGTTTAATGTCTTTATGTTTTCCATTTGATTGTTATTTTCTATCCATGTTATCTTAGATTCATTTTAGTACCGTTATAATCGTCATTTCATTTCCTAGATTGTCAATTTAGCGTCGTTATTATCGCCACATAGAGAGTCTTAAAATATTGTCAAAACAAAATAAACATGTCTATCCTAGTTTTCATTGTTAATATCATCTTAGATTTAGACATCGCCATGAGTGAGTAGTCACCTTTCTAGGGTGTAGGGTAGCCATGTTAGATTGATTAAAAGATGTTAATTGGATAAAAGAAATTATGCTTTTAAAACATTGTGTCTATGCATGTTTGGACTATAACGATAGTTGACGATTTCTGATCAAAATCATTGACTAGAATGGAATTCTTTTCCAAGGTAGAGATACGCGAATGGAATAGACAAAGCATGACATGGTGGATTAAGACCTAGTAAATTGCCTAAACGCCTGCTAGACCATCTGATCTATGATTGTAATGAACACATTATTCTTACGAACTCACAATGAATTATTTGCATGTTCCATATCCAATTGAACCTACATTTGTGAACCTACCTCCCTAGATGCTTTTCATTATTGTTAATTCATCATTTGCTTTATTGCTTTCATCTTCAATTGCTTTTATTTTGTTTTCATTTATGCTTTTTGTTAGTTTAGACATCATAATCCCAAAACCCAGAAACTCGTTTGATAAAACCCAATTGCGAGACATTTCACATTCTATAGGAAACACCATCTCCCTGAGGATCGACCCCTACTTCCCTAATTACATTAATTTGTTATTAGCCTAGTCTGGGTAATTTATCTTTGTATCGGGCTTGCGACAGGCACGATCAAGTCAACTGGTCCACATTAATCGTTAATGCTTGGCTTACTAGAGTTTGACATAACTGTCGTATGACGGTGGTGATCAGTTGATCCCTGGAGGTCACACCGAAAGGACGGTTCCCTAATCAAGAAAGTTAATTAATTGTATACTGATACAGATTAATTAATCCCTTAAACATAACAAGTTTATATCATAAGTGAGAATCATATCTTATTGTAATATGATTAAATAAGATTCAATAATATAACTGTTATATTAGAATGCTTAATGTTTATGAAACATTTGAGATAAGCATGATTGGTTGATCATAATTACAATTAGTTGTAGATCATGTCAACCAAATATGAGATGACCCATTTTATATATATGTGATTATAAATTATTACTTAAAATGTTAAGTTTAATTTATTTGACATAAGATTGCATTTAAATTAGTTAAATGCATATTTATAAGATAAAATACATGTCACATGTCACATATGTGACAAATGACAAAATCACAAAATAAAATGGACACCAATATTAGCATGGGTGCACTGGTTTTGGTGGGATTAGGGTAGGTGTTTAGGCTTTAATTGTCTAATTAAGAATTAGACAACATGTTCACTACCTACATCTAGACTCTTAGCTACAACATTGTAAAGATAAAAAGAGGAAGCATGCCCTCCCTTCCCAAGGGAGTAGCTGGTGATGGTGCTACTAATAAGGAGAGTTTTCTCTCCTTATTACTACTTGTCATCTCATCTATATACTAACACAAGTTGTTAATCTTTTTCTCACACTAAAAACTTGAGAAGTTTCAAATAAAACCAAGTTCATATATTACTAATAATTTACAATGTTACTAAGTGTAGTAATGGTTGTCTTAGTAATATTATTTAAGGGTTCTATATGTATTATCTAGTATATGATATATGTGGACATTTGGGATAGTCTAGGTGCAACTTAGAGAAGTGTCTCTACACTTGAGGCTTAAGGAAGCTCATCCTATAGTGATTTAGCTCAAGAAAAATAATATGAAGGTGTGCTATTCTTGTGCCCATTTCGGCCAAGAGCATTGTGAGGAACAACTTTCTTCTTATCTTTGGTTTATTTAGTTTGCATGCACTAGATCTTGTAAACTAATTAAAGTGTTAATTAGTAAATCATGAGAAGAGTCTTATGAGTAGGTATATGAACCTAACAATTGGTATCAGAGCATAGGATGTTGCATGCAATCGGTTTTACAGAGTTTTTACGAGTTAAAGTAACAAAATAAAACTAGAAAAAGTAGTGATTTATATGATAAAATCACGAAATTTTTAAGCATGTTATACCTCCTGGTCCCATAATGAGTATAGGTCATTTTGATGATTTATGGAAGATTATTGCTTTATTTATTGATTTTTGGTTAAATAAACACATTTTAATTAGTAAAATGAACACTTTATGACTAAAAATAGTTAAACTTTTAATCTGGCCATGAAATTTTAGTATAATATCACATACATATTTTACCTACTGCATGTAAAATTTGAGATAAATAATATTTATTTTGCATGATTTATGAATTTTAATAGTTAAAAAGGCATAAATAGCTAAAACAAATTTTTGGCATGAGAAAATTATCGTATGTCGCATAAACATTTTACATATCATATTTTTAAGTTGAAAATTAATTAGATTGATTTTTGTGTGATTTTAGTATTTTATTTGATAAAATCGATTAACTGCAACTATATTTTTCTCTAAAATGATTCAAAAAATTTTGACCAAAACATTGACATGAAGATGTTACTAGACATTTTCTAGAATATTCAAAATTTTAATTTTCAAATTTATAAATTATTATAAAATAAATTGGAATTATTACATAAACGTTATGTGAATAAGGGTAAAAAACGAGCAATAATGCAAAACCGAGTTGAATTATTGTCAAATAATTAGTGGAGACTAATTTTTGAGTCCTAAAACAGTTAGGATAATTAACTTGGACTTAAATTTGATTTAAGTGTTGATTTGTGATTTTTTTTTTGGTACCAATGTAAGAATTTATAAATCAATCAAAGTCAATTACAACTTATGCTATGAGCCTAAACATGACTCATCAAAACATGACTAGCCAATTACATCAACTTCAACTCTTTACACCAACTAATTTCCCTATTTAAAATCTTACCTAGTGTAACATTTAGCAATCTCAATCTCATATCAACTCTAACTTGATCCACCAAAGACCCTGGACGAATAACAAATTGTTCCAGCCTACAAACATTCCTAGCTTTCCAAATACCATATTGCACTGCTGAAATAAGAGCCCAACAAACCTTCCTCTGAAAACCAGTCATGTGTCTCATGCTTAGTAATCTGTCAGCCTTGTAGAAGACCTGAGCAGTAACCTTAATCCCTTGAGCCAATAGGTTGTAGCAGTCCTGTGTGAACTTGCAGTCTGCAAACAAGTGTTGATGATCCTCATTCTGCTCCCCACATAATAAACAAAGTCTATCATTATCAATCCCCATTCTATGTAGCCTATCTTTGGTAAGTAGTCTGTTCTGCCACATTAACCACTTAATGAAGCAGTGCTTAGGAGCATTCAATCTATTCCAAGCAATCTTGCACCATCCCTTCCTGTCTTCTCCATTGTTCTGTAACAATGAATAACCAGCAGCAATAGTGTAAGGCTTGTCAGCACTCATCCATTCTTCACTAGTCAGAGCAGATAGCATCATAGTCTTCACATCACATATCTTCCTCCATGCCCAAGAACTGTAATTTGAAGGAGAGTATGTTTGCCAATTCCTGCCTTTAAGTTAGACTTTATCTATCCATTTGATCCAGAGGTGATCCTTCTTCAGAGCTATCCACCACACCAACTTCCCTATAGCTGTACAATTCCAAACTCTAGCATCAACCAGCCCTAACCCCCCATAGTCCTTACCTTTGCATAAACAATTCCAAGCCACTAAAGGAGCTTTTGAATAAGTATCAGCACCTTCCCACAGGAAATTCCTGCACAAAGCTTTCAGTTTATCCAACACACCCACAGGTAACACAAAAATTTGTGCCCAATAGTTCTGAACAGTACTTAGCACAGATTTGACAAGAGTGAGTCTGCCTGTGTATGATATCTTCCTCTTATTCCAGCCTTTGATCCTTGCAGTCATCTTCTCCACTAAGATATTACATTCAACCTTTAGTAATCTCTTATGAGACATAGGAACCCCAAGATATCTAAAGGGAAGAGAACCTTTCTTAAATCTAGTATGTTCTAAAATCAGCATTTCAATGTCAGGTCTTACCCCATTCAAAAGGATATCAGACTTATCATTGTTGATATGCAATCCAGAAGACACAGAGAAATATCTAAACCCCTCCATGATCATGAAAATAGACCTCAAATCTCCTTTACAAAAGATTAACAGGTCATCAGCAAACAACAAGTGATTAAGCCTCAAGCTCTTGCATAAGTGATGGAACTTGAACCCCCTTGTTTGACTTTGATTTGTGATTTTAATTGGTTATTATCATGCATTTCCATAAAACCGGGTTATATATACGATATAAGCTTTTTTATTAGGGCGATTTGACACATATATTATTGTATGAGTGTAAATATAATTATGCTGCATTTTGAATGAATGAATGTAATTTTTTGGATTTATGTAATTTTGAATTATGTAATTTGTCTTAGTATGGCCTTAGTTTTTAATCGATATTACCCGTAATGTAAGGGAATATTGATTCGGTTGTAATTTTATGTGATCTCGTATCACTTTTATTGTAATATTTTGTTTTTACAAATGTATAATAGGAAAGTCATGCAATTTTTATTATATGTTTTTGTAATTAATTTTAATCCCGGAGTTTCCTAAAGACGGAGCCATTCGGAAAGGTGTTCTGAAAAAGACGATGTTCTTGGGAGGCGTGCACATGAAGTTCAAGGGACCAAAGGAGTTGGTTTCCGATTTTGTAAATAAATTATATGATTTGCTATTTATAGGAAGACTATACTAGGAATTTATTTTATTGCTTGCGTTTTTATTTATATGTCACATGCATGCCAAATCGCCATATAAATAACACATGCATTTTATCGAGTCAATCGACTGCGTCAATTATAATTATCGGTAGTACACCTATTTTGTTCACTTAAAAGGAGATAGATAATATAATTTGACTTGACCTCTATTTTATTAATTGAGATTTAGCCTTAACAAATAGTGAATCCCAATTTCGTAAGGAAGTAGGTTCGGATCACTGAGATGCTAAACTTATTAGGTTGGGTAACAGCGGCAACAAATTGTTATTGCATCGAAATTTGGTTGAACTCAACGGAAAAATTAGGGTCCGTGGTGTGGGAAATAACAGTTTACATCCCCTTAAAATTTAGGATTATAACAAAATTATATAATATGAATTGCGAGTCATAAATATGAAAACGATGTAAATATAGAGAAAATGAATTAAACCTTTGATCCTTAGCAAAATCGGCCTAAGAACAGATATCAAAGTAGATATCCTCCTAATTGTCTCACCCAAGATAGATTGAGATATGTCCTTCTCCTTTGCTAGAAAGATGATTAAAAGTTACAGTTAACTTTTTAGGGTTTTTTTTGTGTGTTGTGTGTGATGGAGGCACAAGTGAGAGAATAGAATTAGGTTAGAATTTCTTCTCTTATCCCCTTATTCTCACGGCAATAGTAGTCATATATGAGGAGATTTAGTCTCCTCAAATAACTACCCATTGACCGGAAAAACCCGAGTGTATCTGGACACTTTTTCCGGTCATTTTAGCTTCTAATATAATGTAATATATTATAATCGTCATTAGTCAAAGACCGACATTATAATACATCATTAATTATAAATATCCGTATATTTATAATTTTCCAATTAATTATAACGGTTTATGTTTAATTAGCTTACATTATATACAACAATTAAATATAACCTTTTATATTCAATTTACGAATTAAAGTTAATTCGTCTTAGCTAACCTTATTTAATCGTTATTAAATAATTATATCATCATCACATTGACTAACCTTTTAGTCAAAAACACAGACTAACCTTTTAGTCATTTAATAAGGCATCAATATGATTATTTTCTCAAATAATCACATCTCTCAATCACATCCTTTAGGTGTGACTTTTAGGGACCAGTTGATCACCGCCATCTGTATGACAATAACGTCAAACTTATCTAGCAAGCCAACCGTTATCGATAAACGTTAATCAACTGATTACAATACAAAGTATACCCTGTGAACCTACAGAGATTTATTTATGTTATTGCACTAACTGTGGAGGACACTGGCTCCAACAATCTCCCACTTGTCCGTACAAGTGTATGTGCGATAACCGATTCTCATATCCATAATAAATTTCTCCCACTCAATGTAAAACCAATTTGCAAAGTCCGTATTCACAAAGGTCGTACTTTACAAGTGATCAGTATCAAGAGTGGTTTCCCCGACTAGAGAGTAACTTAACTGATAAACGAATCTTCATTCGAGCATGGCCATGCATTTCAGTTACAGCTCCTCGAGTGGCCCTGAGAGAAATATCATATCCTGATAAAGGTTGGATATATTCTTCAACTCGAATCTTGCAGATACAAGCGCAGTATGAAATGACCCTGTGAAAATCTACTTAGCCTCCTGTTACGGTCGACCATGAGAAAGAAACCAAAGTCACCCAAAAACTGCCTTTATCTCAAGAGACAGTCGATCGTCAAAAGAATCGACTCTAGGAACACTATGGATGTCCTATCCACGACCTGGCACCTAATGTTCCGAAACATTTAGGACTCCATAACGTCGTCACAAAATGTCCTGCGCAGTATCATTATAACTCGCATCTGTGATCGATCAGTCAACAGTTTGACTTATGGCTCGTTGACCCCACCATCAATCGACGTCACAAAATAATTGCCAGAGTTATCAGCTCATGTAGGCAATTACGGACCCAAAACAAATATAATGTAATTCAGTTCACTTTGTGGTGTTCAATGTTGTCAGTACAACCCACATGAAAAACAAAATATAAAACAAAACGATGATTTCATTAATAGTTTTATGAAAAAGATACAGGTGTCTAATCCATACAAAACAATTAATACAACTCAGGAACACGCTTAATTCCCATGGAAATAACGTGCCCTTCATGCTTATCATATCTTAACGGTTTAGTGAGAGGATCTGCAACGTTATCATCCGTAGCAATCTTGTCTATCACTATCTCCCTTTGCTCCACGTAATCTCGGATCATGTGAGCCTTCCGTTGTACATGCCTAGACTTGTTGCTGGACTTAGGCTCCTTAGCCTGGAAGATGGCACCACTATTATCACAATAGATGGTGATCGGGTCATCCGAACTAGGAACTACAGTTAGTCCTTGTAAGAATTGACGCATCCATATAGCTTCCTTCGCAGCCTCTGAAGCAGCATAGTACTCGGACTCAGTCGTAGAATCTGCTATAACAGTTTGTTTGGAGCTTTTCCAGCTGACCGCAGCGCCATTAAGAGTAAAAACGAATCCAGACTGAGATTTTGAGTCATCTCGATCCGTTTGGAAGCTAGCATCTGCGTAACCGATTGCGCATAGCTAAGTGTCACCTCCATAAGTCAATACCCAATCCTTAGTCCTCCGGAGGTACTTAAGAATATTCTTAACAGCTATCTAGTGTGTTTCACCTGGATTGCCTTGGTAACGACTTGTCATACTCAATGCATATGCCACGTCTGGACGTGTGCATATCATGGCATACATGATCGATCCTATAGCTGATGCATAAGGAATCCGACTCATGCGCTCGACCTCTTCCGATGTCTTTGGTGCCTGAGCTTTATTCAAATGCATCCCAGAGACCATTGGAAGGTTCCCCTTCTTGGAGTTGGTCATGCTGAACCTCTCAAGAATCTTATCTATATAAGACTCCTGACTGAGGGATAACATCCGTCGTGATCTATCTCTGTAGCTACGGATCCCCAAAATTCTTTGTGCTTCACCCAGATCTTTCATCTGGAAATGGTTCTTTAACCAAACTTTTACCGAAGTTAAGAGAGGTATGTCATTCCCAATCAAGAGTATGTCATCAACATACAATATTAGGAAGACAATCTTGCTCCCACTCGACTTGATATATAAGCATGGGTCCTCGACCGATCGAGTAAATCCATTCTCTTTTATCACCTGGTCGAAACGATGATTCCAACTCCGAGAAGCTTGCTTAAGTCCATAAATGGAACGCTTAAGCTTGCACACTTTCTTAGGATTTTTAGGGTCAATGAAACCTTCGGGTTGTACCATGTACTACTCCTCCTCCAACTAACCGTTTAAGAAGGCGGTTTTCACGTCCATCTGCCAAATTTCATAGTCATGAAAAGCGGGCAATCGCTAAGATTATCCGAATGGTAACGCAGCATAAGCAGAACTTCGGGTGCAAAAAATTTCATCCTAGTGCAATCATTGCAATTGAGCTGAAAAACCCTCTGCCACTAGTCGTGCCTTGTTTGTATCTGGTTGTCCTTCTACAGAATGCTTTATTTTATAAAGCCATTTGCACTGAAGAGGCCGAACCTTATCAGGTAAGTCAACCAGATCCCATACGTTATTCTCATACATAGAGTCCATCTCGGATTGCATGGCTTCAAGCCATAGCTAAGAGTCAGAACAGGTCATGGCACCTTTATAGGTAGCGGGTTCGTTACTCTCTAGGATTAAAACG
>JAIUZE010017723.1:0-14701 GCA_022085475.1 Heliosperma pusillum | reverse complement strand
ACCCGTCCTACCTTATCTCCACATGCAAGTCGTGTACTTGCAGGCATTGAATCTGTTATTGCAAAATACGAGGTTAATGATCCGGAAGTCATCAGTATCATCAATATTGTTCCGGATTGTTGGTGGCAGTGTGAGAAAAGTTGTTTACTCTTAACCGGAATTGTTCCGGATTATTTAACATCTTTATTTATTTGATGTCGGATGAATGTAATGTACTTTAATATAAAATCAATGAGAAAGAATGTTGTTTAAAGTGTTTGAATTGATATGATTAATTCCGTTGATGTTCAATATTTTGATGTTTGATAAATATCGATAATCTACTAGATATATATAGAAGTATATAAAAAAGGGTTTAGGGTTTAGGGTTTAGGGTTTAGGGTTTAGGGTTTCGGGTTTAGGGTTTAGGTTTTAGGGTTTAGGGTTATTTTGAAGTAACACACGTATACTAATAATGATACTTAATAATTAAAAGTGATCCGACCCGAAAATGATACTAAATAATCATCACGCGGATATATAATAAATAAAGATTTCTATCGAATTAAATTAAATAACCCGATACTAGCTAATTAATTTTGGGTCGGACAGTTTCAGGTTTGTGATGCAAAAACAGCCCGACTCGATATATAACCTCATCCGCTAGCATATTAACATTTAAATGATTGAATTAAATTAAATTAAATGAACAGACAGTACACACGAATAAACAGACACGAAAGCCGAAAGGACACGGCCCTCGCTCGCTCCCTGACCCAATTAAACTAATTAACCCGGTAAAGTTACATACCCTACGAATCTAACCAGATCGGAATATGGCCTATTAACCATTTATTTGTTGATAAAACGTATGTACACAATAATATATATATTATATATAGGTGGTAAAAAAGCAATAAATCGACCTTTTTAATTAATTTGAGCATATATATATATATATATGCATCAATATATCCGTCCCTTTTAGCGTACTTGAACGAAGTCGATCGACCCCATATCATTATTTGATTTGGAAAACATTGACGTGTATATATAATACTTGCATGTGCATTGATGAATCTGTTATTATTGCAAAGTAGCTTGTACGAGGTTAATGATCCGGAAGTCATCATTAATTATTATATATCATCAATATTATCATCAATATTATTGCAAAGTAGTACGAGGTTAATGACACGTGCCCCCGACCCAAAAGCGATCGACCCGAAGTAGCTACTAGCTTTAGCTAGATAGTGGATTGCCCGATCCGTAACTTGCCACCCGATCAGTTTCAGGTTAGCTAGTGATGCATGATTATAATAACCAGGTCCTTAATTAAAAAGAAAATGACCCGATTCGAGAATCACTAGACTCGATATATATATACCACATCCGCTTGACCCGGAAATTATCGACGACCCGCCCAATTATAAACATTCCCGAAACAGACACGAAGCCGAAAGGACCCTCGCTCCCCGACCCAAACTAATAATAATAACCCGATCGATAAAGTTATTAATTACAAACCCGCCGAATCTAACCCGACGATCGGAATTGATTCCCAGGCCAAACCCGATCCGAGCTAATAATTAAACGTAACTTACGCCTATAATATAAAAATTTAGAGCAAAGTAAAATAAATTAAATTAAATTTAGAGCAAAGTTAAAAAAATTAAACGGAATTAATGAATTTATTTTCGTGCCTCAAATTTTAATCCCGCGCTCGCGTATCTGAAATATTAAAAAAAAATATACATAATCTATAAAAACGGTTCTTTATAATTTCGCCGTTGTTATTACTTTCAACAACGGATCATATTAAATAAACCGTTGTCATTACTCTATAACAACGGTGGTTTGTAGGATAACCGTTGTCAATAGTTTCTCAAACATTATTGTAAGAAACCCTTTAGTTTCTCTTAATAAAAAATAATTTACAATCCTATAGAGTAAATTAAACACACGTACATTATCATCATCATCATCCTCGTTTACAATCATCCTCGTTTACAACACAAATCTTTTTGTTTATTATCATCATCATCCTCCTCGTACTCGTGATCATCATCATGCTCGTTCTCTTTATCATCACCTTGTTCTCATTTTCTTTATCAGGTAATTTTTGTGTTTCGTCTTTAGGGTTTTAAGATTGAAGTTCATCTTTTTGTTTTCATTTTCTATTTATCGTTCTCTTTATCATCTAGTTTCATTCCTTTCTAAGTTTTTAGAGTTTTAGAATCTCTGCATGACTCTTTATTTGTTCAGTTAATATTTCATTCATTTTAAGGTCTTAGGGTTTTAGAATCGCTGTATGCATGACTCTGTTCCGTTACTATTTCATTTCTTTTGAAGGTCTTAGTGTCTTAGGATTATCATGGGTGAAAAACGGAAAAGGGTAGAAAACAATGATAAGGGGGATAAGCCTGGTGAGAGGGGTGCTTCGAAGTGCTCTGCAGCCCTTGCAGCTATAGCGGCAAAAACGCCGATGGAAATAAAATGGAGTGTGAAAGGTGTTCCTACTGGTCCAAATGCTGGCCATTTATCCACTTGGATTGGAGTTACAACCAAACAGTTTGCGCCTATTGATTTAGATGATTTCAGATATATAAATCCTGCATTGCAGAAGTTACTCTTGAACCGTATAAAGGTATGATAATATCTTTAGCTAAACACCATTTTATTTTGCAGAAGTTACTATTACATAAGGCAGGAAGCCGTATAAAGGTTCGTATAAAGGTATGATATTAGACAGCCGCTTATTAGTATATATGATGATGATGCAGGAAGCTTTCGATATTCCAGACTGCCATGATAAGTATCTATTACGTAAGGCATCGCCAGTCTTAAGGCAGTGGAGGTGTGACCTTGCCAAATTACACTTGTATGTTGACAAGGAGACGGGGCAGATGCATAAGAGCCCACCGACAAAGTACCCCAACATCACTCAGCAACAATGGGATAATTATAAGGCGAAACGAGCTACTGAAAAGTTTCAGGTTAAGTATCCATGTCATATGTTTACATTTTTGTAAAACTCTACTTAAGGTTACCTTTTTCTAAAAGTTTCAGGTTACATTTTTCTAAAACTCTACTTGTATCTATAATTTTCTAATTGTCTCATCTACTTGCGATTTTATATGATTTGAAGAGCGTTAGCGCCAGAAATCGTGCTAACATCTCACAGAAGCGGGGGGTATATTATGGTTCTCGAGGCGGTTATAGATTGATAGAAGAAAATCTCGTAAGTAGCATCTATATATTAGATTTTTTTAATCATACTTGGACTTGATATACATGTATACATATATTATTTTTGAGTTAACGTGTAGGTGTCAAAAGGTGTGACCGACTTGAATCGGCACGTAACTTATAAAGAAGGGCACACGCCTAAAGGATCCCGAACATGTAACGAATATGATCAGGAAGTCTTGGCCAACATAGTAAGTATTATTTTTATTAAGACGGGTTTTTAATAACTTTATTGTTCAATTCTTGTATGTCTAACTATCTATTTATTTTAGTAACAAAAATTAAATTAAGTTTATTTAATATATTATAGGAGAATGTTCTGAAGGAGGTTGCGGAAGGGAAATTCACTCCGAGTGGTCGTGACGACGTTCTTGCTAGAGCGATCGGCCGTCCCGAGCATCCAGGTCGATTGAGGGGCGTCCCATTACATGTCGGAGTCACGAAATATTATGGGACAACTAGCTCGAACAAGAAGAAGAAAAATAAGGGGAAGGCTGACATGGTACCATTTGTTATTGTCATTTAAAATTCACATGTTATTGTTTTAACAAAATGCTGATTCTACATTTTGGGCGTGCAGGTTCAGTTATTGGCCTCCGTGATACTGAAGATGAATTCTGGAGGCAAGCCTTCCGAAGAAGAATTGAAGATGATGGAGGATGTCATTAAAAAGGGTGAGGTAGTGCAACAGATTGGTCAAGAGGCAGACACTACTACCTTGCCAATACATGAGGAGACGGCTGAGAAGATGGGTGAGGTACCTACTGCTGTCGAGGTTTTAATACCTCAAGCCGATAAGGTAAATATGATTTTTTTTTTCTGCATTTGTTCTTTCTAGCAGCCATGCCTTTGATTGGTTTATTTTATTAGGTAAATGAGTCGGAAAAGGGGACGCAACTTGAGGAGACGGGTGAGGTACCTAATGCTGCTGAGGTTTTGATACCTCAAGCCGATAAGGTAAATACGACTTAACCATTTTGAACCTCTGCATTTGTTCTTTCCAGCAGTCATGCCTTTGATTGGTTTATTTTATTAGGTAAATGAGTCTGAAAAGGGGACGCAACTTGAGGAGACGGGTGAGGTACCTAATGCTGCTGAGGTTTTGATACCTCAAGCCGATAAGGTAAATACGACTTAACCATTTTGAACCTCTGCATTTGTTGTTCTTTCCAGCAGCCATGCCTTTGATTGGTTAATTAATTTTATAAGGTAAATAACTCTGAAAAGGGGACGCAACTTGAGGAGCCGGCTGAGAAGACGGGTGACAATAATGAGGTATGTAGAATATAAGAAGTTAGTATGAAGATGATATAAGAAGAGGTTTAGATCATAAGAATACTAGAGAGAACATGCTGAGTTTTCAAAAACCCTTGCTGTTGCTTATCACGCACAAAGTGACAGTCTATACTCAAGTGTTTGGTTCTCTCATGGAACACGGGGTTGAGAGAAATATAATCAGTATATGCTGTCAGTGCTAAATCACAAAGTGACAGTCTATTTATAGTACCCTTCAAATATTTGATGACATGTAGGCCAGCATTCAAATGAGGTACCCTAGGCTGTCTTAGAAATTGGTTGAGATGCTGTACTGCATATGAAATATCTGGTCTGGACATGTTCAAGTATAATAGCCTACCCACCAACAATAAATACTTGTAACTAACTTTACATTATATACTCAATATAGATCATTTATGATATCTATTATATTTTGGTATTTAGTAAATAATGTGTATTCTTCAGGCCAAAAACAAGCGGGTAGTTATTCTCACCGACCCTTCATCCCCGAGGATGTGGTTCGTGTTGCCCGGGGTTTCATCATATACCCAAAGCCCAATGACTCAGCGGAAACCATCTTGGTTCATGGCGTACCACTCTTGCCGAATCATGCAAAAGTGGAGATAACGCTAGTCGCGAAGGGCTGTGAAACCCGTAAACTGCCCGTCCCAGTCCGTGACGACCTTCTAATTCTGGCAGATGCGGTTCACTGTTTTGTCCAATGGCCTAATAGCCACATT
The DNA here is from genome assembly GCA_022085475.1 of Heliosperma pusillum. Lineage (NCBI taxonomy): Eukaryota > Viridiplantae > Streptophyta > Magnoliopsida > Caryophyllales > Caryophyllaceae > Heliosperma > Heliosperma pusillum. The sequence goes on along the minus strand of JAIUZE010017723.1, from coordinate 9,455 downwards.
TTCCTGGCTCGTGATCAAAAAATTCAACAGAATGTAGCCGGGGTTAGAAAAATACATCTAATTTAACCAGCCTTTTGTCTTTGTTCATCACCTTCATAAATAGTGAAATTTATATGTTATATTTTTGTTTTGTAGGTAACAAAAAACATGGATAAGTCTAACTCGATAGACAATAATCTTTCTACTACCTCGTCAAAACAACAACTTGATGAGGTATTTATTTAATCAACTCTCTTTCTATTTTAAGTTCTACTATCGCCTCATCATTGAAAGAGCAACTTAATTTAGTTAGCCACATGTAGGTTGTGAAAGGTAGCACACCGCATCATTTCCCCAAGCTGAAAGAGGTCAAGAGTCTATCCCATACTAAATATGATGGGAACGTTTACATGGAAAAAGTACGAACGGTGACGATGCTGGACCTTTATAAGGAGGCTGGGAGACGCATAGCAAGCGAGCAATTAATAATTATTCCGCTCGAGCATGATATTGTAGGGGTAGAACGCCAAGCAATGCTGGATTGGGAAATGCTAGCCGTTTGGGCTGGCCTTGCCGAGATTGATGTCCAACACCTATATGTTTGGATGAAGTAAGTTTCTTAATAAATTAAATCATGCAGTATTCTAATATTCTGACTAAGATATAGTGTTTTTAATATCGGAATTAAAACCGTCATGTAGGTACTTGAACTCGGTTGTGATCCCCGAGACCAATAATCCACTTGCTCAATACGGATTCCTGTGCCCAAATGTTTTATCTATGCATATCGGGATGTTTTCGTATGAAGAACGTGTAGATTATATTGCTGCGGAATTGGCGAAAAACAATAAGCTCATTTTTGCCCCTTATAATGAAGTCGGGTAATATATAATTAATATTACGATTCCAAATACAATTGCATTTTTATATGTTTGGTTATGATGCATGTTGTGCTTGTTAATAATGATGTGTCTCTCGATCTAGGAGACATTGGGTGCTAGCAGCGATCAATCCGACCAAGAAGAAAGTATTTTGGTTGGACTCTTTGCATAGACAACCATCCGAGACCTTTAAGAAGTTGATTATTAAGTAAGTTTATAATACTGATGATTTGGCACATAATATTAAGTTTCATTTATTATTATTAAGTAAGTTTATGTGACTTTCGGCCTCTTTCCTTTTTTAAAGGGCCTTTGAGAAGAAAAGAGCAAACCGACGATCAACCGACAGAATATTCTGATGATGGCCCTACTTTTATTACGATAACAGGGGTACGTACGCGCAAATACAATACCTTAATAATTAAGTGCATTAAACTAATTACGCATATACATCTGTCTTTTTTAATTACGCATTAAACTAATTGGTAATTGCCTTCTCGTCTCTTCGTTTATTATGTAATAATAGGTCCCTAAACAGCCGGATAGCATCCAATGTGGATACTACGTTTGTCGTTTCATGTTGGAGATTATTAGGCGAAGATATATCAGCATTCCAGAAAGAGTTAGTAGTTTGTAGCTATTATTTACTTTTTTTCATTAGAGCTGATATCTTTTCTGATATATATATATGATCGATGTTGCTAATTATGTATGCTGATGCGGTGGAACTAGTTGTGAAGTAGGGATGTCGATCTCAGGGACGGTTGTTGTTCAAAATTGATCTAAAAGTCTACTAAAAGTCTCTTGCAAGTCACAAAGTGATTTGGGTTTGGGTTTGTTGGCTACACTAATTAACAACAATTAAAAGCAATTAAAAACAACAAAAGGAGTCTAAAGCTATAAAGGTTGGATTTTTATCAAATAAGAGGGGAGACTAGGGTGAGTGGGTTCATATGGGTAGTAAAGTCGGGTGCAAGGGTCGGGTCTAATAGTCGAAATATCATCTAGTCTAGGAAAGTGAATCGAGGCTTCCGTTCTTACAATTCCTCCTCAAACCGACTCTAACTAGCTATCGCGTCACTAGATACGGCTTGCCAAAACTAGCGGTTCTACGAAAGACCACGACTTCCGATCTTATGGCATTCGAAACAAACGAAAGATTCATGCAAACTCAAGTAAGCATTTCATCAAACATGTTATAAGCATAGCATGGAGACTAGACAATAATCAACTATTAACCCCAACAATAACACATTAAACCATACAAGGACCCATAATCTCCCACATTACCCTAGCAAGATTACTACTCACTCATACTTGAGGGAAATTCGATATTTACTAAAGATTGTAAGAGGAAATCAACAATAACATTAAACATTTCTAATTAACAATAAGTAGATAACAATAATCGAAATGAAAACTTAATTAAAGGCAAGATTAAGTAGAGAAGTTATACCAACTTGGAGAAAGATTAGAACTTTGATATAAATACCAAGATTTCGTCACAAATCCTTGAATATAACCCAAGTTCATACACTAAACCAAGTTGAAATCACTAATTAACCGACTAATTTGCTTAATTAAGGAAGATTAATACAAGATTAAAACTAATTCTATTGAAGTTTCAGATCTAGGGTTTCGTGCCCTTTAATTACATAGGAGGGTCTATATATAGGTTTACAAAATGAAGGGAAGATGGGCTTCGAGAAGCTTCATGGACTGGCACACTCACGACCGTGAAATGGGTTTCACGGTCGTGAAACACGTCTCACGACCGTGAAACTCCATTTCACGGTCGTGAGGAAGTTGGCAGAACATGACTTAACTTTCACGAACAAGTCACGACCATGAAGTTCATTTCACGACCGTGACAGAGGTTTCACGACCGTGAGATGAGTTTCACGGCCGTGAAACCAAATCCACGAAAATCAAACTTCTTGGGCATGCATCTCACGACCGTGAGATGGCACTTCACGACCGTGAGATGGTCATTCTCCTTCTTCCTTCGCTTGACTTTGTTGTTTTCTTCTCGGTTTCGCTTGCCTTGACTCGGGAGGGCTTTGGCGCGTCGAGTAGGGCCCCCAAGGGTATGTGGGGCCCCCAAGGTGTGCCGTGGGTCCTCCGAATGATTCACCTTCTTCTTTGTTGATCAAAAATAGGTAGAAATCGCCTCAATTGACGGTTTACCTACAAAAGCACGATAAAAGCAAGAAATATGCTAGAAGAAGGTAAAACACGTAGAAACGCTCCTAGGGAGCGTTAAAGGCAAACAAAACGAGATGAAAAGGGGTGAAAATGTGGGATGAAATGACACTATATAAAATCTCCCCAAACCAAACCCTTACTCGTCCCGAGTAAGGATGAACAATAGTCAAGACCCTTAATTAACTACGCTAAACCTAACCGATACAAGGCAATTAACGGGCCTTGCTCCGTCCCTTCAACTCACAACAAGGTATCCATGAGGTAGGACACCTTCTTGCAAGGCAAGTGGGGGCTTGCCAAAACTTCGATGCATTCTAGGCAATAAAGCACACAAAACAAATGAGAATGCATCAACAAAAGCAAATGGCAACATGCCTCATCCATGCGCCGTGATTCATCTAAAATGGAAAAATCTCAAGCATGCAAATTCCTATGTAATTACTAGTTTTACAAAGAACTATGCCTAGAAAGATAGAAATAAATCACCTCTTTATTGTGTAAAATTAGTATATTCGTTCACGTTTACTAGAAAACTTTGTCAAGGGTGATAAAGGCGGGATGGAAAGTGAGGGCCCCATGGTGTTAGAAGACACTGTAGGATCGGAATTCCGCCTCTCACCTAAGTGAAGGGAAGGGTCGTCCCCTCTTAGCCATGCAACGTAGGAGTAATCATCAAAAATGTAAGGAAACGAGATGTTTGAGTTCTTATTTTGTTTCTTTTTCTTTTCTTTTTGTTTTTGATTTTTTTGGTGCTCGATTTGGGTGCCTTTTGAGAGCAAGGTGGCCTAGCAAAAGGTGTGCGGCGGAGACCAACAATAGGCAAATCCTCGCCGTAGCGACATCGAGAGCGACCCCATATGTATTGAGGGTACTCTAGAAGAGCCTAGAAGTCTCCATATGCACTCCCTAAGCTAGGACTAAGGCAAAAAAAAAGTGCAAAATTTCAAGCTTTTCTTTTTCTATTATGTTTGAACTCAATTTTTGGACTTTTGATGGGAAAATTTCCTTTTTGTCAAATGTAGTGAAATGTGATGATTGGACAATTGCATGGCCTCGAGAGTCACCTAGGAAAGCGTTCACCAAGGAATTTTCACACCATGGGGATGGTCAAGATGATAAATGCAAGCCCTTGACTAGGCTCTAGGAAACGGTGCGAAAATTATACTAAAAATACACATTAAAAGGTGTTTCAAAATCTATTTTAATAGGCAAAGTGCTAAGCAAAAAGAGCATCTACAAGGGCCTATTCAAACTTGTTCAATTTCCACATTAGGCATTCCAAAAAGTTCTCCTAAATGCAACTATATGCCATGATCTAGAATTAAGCAACGTATATACAAACTAATGCAAATGCTCTAGTGAACTACGTGACAATTAATCTAATGAAACCCTAACAGCACATAAGTCACACAACCGCCAATTCATCAAAATCAACATCGCAATCATCAACCATTCCTCCAAACTCCTCATGTGATAAGAAGTAAAGAAAGAAAGAAGGGGAAGAAATAAGAACGATCATACCATGGCGGTCTTCTTAATCCCTTCTATAAGTCTCTTGAGCGATGTGTAGTGGACCTATGTATGGAGGTTAGAAGAAAAAGCAATGCAAATATATACAAAGTAAGATAAAAACAAGCTAATTTTTAGGATTTTTCAAATTTTTTGATTTTTTTGATTTTTTTTTTTTAAATGGTTTAAATGCAAAAAAATAAAAATAAAAAATAAAAACTATGAGAATAGTTTCCTATCCCCCACATTGGAACAAACATTGTCCTCAATGTATGAAATAGGATTATTGAAAGCAAAATGAAAACATGTTTTTGGATTTTTGAATATTTTCTAAAAGGAAAGAACATGTTTTTGGATTTTTCTTATATTTTGAAGAAATAAAAACTTGTTTTTGGGATTTTTGAATATTCACAAAATGGACAATATATACAAGATGGTTAGTTATGCAAATGAACTAATCTAGATGAAATGCATGAACTAAATAAAAATCCTAAAACTAAATGCAAAATGATATAATACAAGTGCATGATCTAAGTAAATGCAACTAAACTATATGCTAATCTAGAGTCTCATTGTGGTGGTAAGGTGCATAAATGCAAGCCCCTCATGGGGGTACCTCCCACAGGAAAGTCTAGTGTGTCATATCGGAGTCTCATCGTGGCGGTAAAATGCATAAATGCACGCCCCTCATGGGGGTACCAACCACGGGAAAGTCTAAAAATGACACCTAACTACGTGATGCATGAACTAAGCTAAATGCAAGGTTGTTTGTCAATTTGGATTTTTCATGGGGAGCAAAATAATGGTGTCCGATGGGATGGACACCCGCCTCCAATGTTGCCGAGGCCAACCCATAAAACACACAAATTACAAGTTAGAGAAAACAAATTATACAAATCAAAGAGAGGAGAGAAGGAGACACACACTAGAGGGGAGGGGGAAGATGCTAAACAAGCCACCTAGACACCACTCCGACTCTTCCAATTATCAAACAAAAACAAAAAACCTCTCAAAAGGTCTCCATCACATCCTCATCCTCATCACCATCCTCATCATCATCCTCATCGTCATCATCTCCACCACCACCACCACCACCCTCTTTTCTATTCCCTTGGTCGCCCCCGGTCTCCATGCCCCCTCCCCGGTTTCCTTGGTTGGGAAACAAAAAATCGGGCTGAGCCCAGCTTGGCATCAAACCGTTAGGGTTAATGTACCCTTGGTTGGCCAGCAAAAAGTAGTTGGGGTAGGAGGCATAATAGTTGTTGACCCGGTCTTCATGCATGTTCAGATGCATGTTCTGCATCAGACCGGTTAAGTAGTCGCCCTGGGGGGAGATGGTCGGGTCGGGGTGAGTATACCCCTGGTAGTCAAAGGGGTAGGGGGGATGGTCACGTAACTGGGTGGGGGTAAGGAAACTGCATATGCGGTAGGGGGAAAGGGGGAACAGGCGCTGCTACCTGGGGTGCACTCGGACTCGGTCTAGAAACGGGTCGGGGTCGAGGCTGGGAAGACTTTCCCTCCTCCCTAGCACCACTGGAAGCGGCCCTACCACCTGCCGCCGTCACTGGCAACAGGTAGCTGGGTCGCCTCTCCATAGTGTTGTCCCTAGGGTAAAAGAGTGGGAGTCTATGACAAGGAAGGTAAAAAGGGGTTGCACCCTTAATCACCCAAAGAAAACCCTTATCCCGGTCAAGCCTAATCCAATTTGAGTAGATTAGGGAAATCTCGTCAAGAAGGGTCCCCCCCGTCAAAGCCACGTACCTCCCGTCGCTGTTAAAATTTGGGTCAAAGTGTTTGGCCAAAAAAGTAACCAAACCCCCCATGGTCACCGTCTGCCTACGGGCTATGGTGTTTCTACCCAACTTCCTCCACCTCCTATAGATTTCATTCATTAAGGGGAAGGTGAAGGCAACCCTATGTCCTTGCACATTTAAGTGCGACTCTAGAAGGGTCAAGTCTAGCTGGGTGAGGTAGTTCGGCTCTTGCCGCCCTAGGAAGGTGCCCGACACTAACCTATGCCAAAAGCGAGGCACAGGGTGGTGAATTAGGAGGGCCGAATTCCTACGGAAATCGACCAAAGTCCTACCGGTCAAAGCCATCCAAAGAGGGCTCAAATCGTAGCCCTTAGGCTCTACAGTATCCCTCCTAGGGGGAAAATCTAACCCCAGAATAGCAGCAAACTCAACCATTGGGACAACATGTGAGGTATTAGCAAGACGGAAGCTGAAACACGGTACTTTGTCAGCATTTACCAGGCTATTTAGACTACTAAGAAATTCTAGTGTGAGACTCCGGTAGGAGAGCTCATGCATGGAATAAAGAGTAGTCATACCTGAGACCGCGAAAAAATTTCGCAGGGCTTCCGTCAAGCCAAGACGACGTATTATGTCATGGCAAAGAAAAACAGTGGGTTCCACCTCTAACCCCTGAATGGCAGCGAAGGCTTGTCGTTGAGCCTCCGTCTCAAAGACGACTTCTGGAAAACCCGGAAGTTGCTCAATCTCTAAGTCTTCGTTAGCGTCCGGGTTGTTGGACCCGCTGCCTCTCCGTCTTTTTGGTGCTCTTGCTGCTGCTCCTTTCCCTTTTCCTTGTCCCACCATTGTTGTCAAGCTTTTTCCCCAAAAAAAAATTTCCCAAGGAAGCTTCTAAAAACGATTAAGAACACTAGAATAACCTTCAAATAGCCCCAATACAACTTTCTAGTGGAGTAGAAAGCAAAAAAACTAACCCAAAAAGTAGATCTTAATTTCGGATTTTTGAAAACCTAAGGTTAAAAATCGAAATTTTTGGGTTTTTTGGTGTTTATAAGGGAAAAAAATGGTTCTCAAAGTGTTTATAATTGAAGAATGAAGCTTTTTGTGATAATTTGGGAGAGATTTGAGTGAGTTTGGTGAGGATTTGAGGGATATTTGGAGTGTTTGTAGTGAGATGAGGGTTTGTGTGTTTGTGTTTGTGTTGTTGTGTGTTGGAGTGAGAAGATGAGGGAATGAAAAGAAAGAAGATAAGGAAAGAAGAAGAGAACTCGGTCCAAGCATTTCACGACCGTGAAATGAATCTCACGACCGTGAGATCCCATTTCACGACCGTGAGACCCAAGTCACGACCGTGACTTGTTGGTTAACTGCTACTGCATTGTTTTTCGTTGTCTCACGACCGTGAAATGCCATTTCACGACCGTGAGATGGAGAATTCGTGATTTCCTTTGCTTAGCTCCAAAATCTTCACCCTTTGCTCGATTTCTCGCTTCTTCTTTAGCATTCCGCTACGTTTCTTTCAATTCAACTTACGACAACAACCACAAACACATTAAATCCCTCCCTCACACTCTCCTTGACAAAAATTACACTAAAAATGTACAGAATTAACTAAGTAACGGGAAATTGATTTAATTAACGATTCAATTAGCCAAACGAAATTCGACCTTATTATCGTCAATTTAATTAATTTCCATGCAAACTAAAATCTATCGAACACTAGTCAAGTGAGTTAGAATTATTTACAAATTTGTGATTCTTAGGGGACTTCACAAAACCCATTCTTGTTCAAAATTAATGAGGAGTAGTCGGCTTGAGGTACAAAGCCTCGACTGCTCCTACGAGAGAACCTTCCTTATAAAGCTTGATTCGTTGCCCGTTCACTTTGAATTTTTGACCATCTTTGCTTGCCAACTCAAAGTCCCCATATTTCCCTACCTCGGTGATCAAGAATGGTCCCGACCACCGGGATTTGAGCTTCCTGGGAAATAGCTTGTACCTTGAGTTGAATAGAAGAACCTTGTCTCCACATTGGAGATCCCTTTTGAGGATCTTCTTGTCATGAATGAGTTTGGTCTTTTCCTTGTAAGATTGGGCATTTTCGTAAGATTTGAGCCGGAACTCCTCAAGCTCTTGTAATTGGAGTAATCTCTTGTCACCGCTCAATTTCGCATCAAGATTTAGTTCTTTGATCGCCCAATATGCCTTGTATTCGAGCTCTATGGGCAAATGGCAAGATTTGCCATACACCAACTTATAAGGCGACATTCCAATAGGAGTTTTGAATGCCGTCCTATATGCCCATAATGTGTCATCGAGCTTTGAACTCCACTCTTTGCGGTGCTTTGAGACCACTTTTTCAAGGATAGATTTGATTTCTTTGTTGGAGATTTCGACTTGCCCACTCGTTTGGGGATGATACCCCAAACCGGTACGATGATGAACACCATATTTGAGAAGTAGTGAGTCAAGTCGTTTTTCATGAAAGTGCTTTCCTCCATCACTTATTAGAGCTCTAGGTACTCCAAACCGGGGAAAAATAATCGTCTTTAAGAAATTGATGACAACTTTGGCATCGTTTGTAGGGGAAGCCACCGCCTCCACCCATTTGGACACGTAGTCTACAGCCACAAGAATGTACCTATTCCCTCTTGAAGAAATAAAAGGGCCTTGATAATCTATCCCCCACACATCAAACACTTCCACCTCAAGAATCCCCCTTTGGGGCATCTCATTCCTCCAAGAAATGTTGCCGGTGCGTTGACAAGCATCGCAACTTTGGACAAAGTGCTTGATATCGTGGAACATAGAGGGCCAAAAGAACCCGGATTGAAGTATTTTAGCAACGGTTTTGTTTGCCCCATGGTGCCCTCCATAAGGAGAGGAGTGGCATCCTTTCATGATTTCATCATACTCCCATTGTGGAACACATCTTCTATACATCCCATCGCCACACTCCTTGAACAACAAAGGATCATCCCAAAAGTATCTCTTAGCTTCAAATAAAAATCTCTTCTTTTGATTGTGGTTGATGCCCGGTGGAAGAACACCACCCACAATATAGTGGGCAAAATCCGCAAACCAAGGTGCTTGCTTTTGGATTGTTTCATGAATTGCAAAGAGAAAA
>JAIUZE010017719.1:0-18811 GCA_022085475.1 Heliosperma pusillum | reverse complement strand
ATGCGGATGTGCATTGATTACCGTGAATTGAACCGTGTTACCATCAAAAACAAATATCCTCTTCCTCGTATTACTGATCTTTTTGACCAGTTACGGGGTGCTTCTATTTTTTCCAAGATTGATCTTAGATCGGGTTATCATCAGATTCCCGTTCGGGAAGCAGATATTCCGAAGACTGCTTTCAGCTCGAGGTATGGTCATTTCGAATTCAATGTTATGCCATTCGGTTTGACTAACGCCCCAGCTATATTCATGGATCAGATGAATCGTACCTTCCGGAAGTATCTTGATAAATGTGTGGTGGTATTCATTGATGACATTCTTATCTTTTCTAAATCTGAGGAAGAAGAACATGCTGATCACCTTCGAACCATTTTGGGTGTTCTTCGACGCCAAAAGTGGTATGCTAAGTTCTCCAAGTGTGAATTCTGGTTGCCCGAGGTATCTTTCCTTGGTCATGTCATTTCCAAAGACGGTGTCATGGTTGATCCAGCTAAAATTGAGGCAGTTGTAGATTGGAAAAGTCCGAAAAATGTGTCCGAGATTCGGAGTTTCCTTGGTTTAGCGGGTTATTATCGTCGGTTTGTGAAAGATTTTTCCAAATTAGCAAGACCGATGACTCAATTGCTAAAGAAGGAAGCCAAGTATATTTGGACCGATGAATGTGAAATTGCCTTCTTGGAATTGAAGAAGAGATTGACTACCGCACCGGTTTTAACTTTACCAGATGATGAAGCTGATTATGATGTATATTGTGATGCTTCAAAGCATGGTTTGGGATGTGTCTTGATGCAGAATAGAAAAGTCATTGCTTATGCTTCTCGACAACTCAGGGTTCATGAAGTGAATTACCCGACTCATGATCTTGATTTAGCAGCTGTAGTACATGCCTTGAAAACTTGGAGACATTATCTTTATTGGAGTACATTGGCCGAATCTCTACACTACATCTCTACCCCGTCATAAGAGCTTGAGGTGTATTTTTACTCAGAAAGAGTTGAACATGAGGCAGAGGAGATGGTTAGAGTTGGTGAATGATTATGATGCTGAGCTGATTTATCACGAGGGAAAAGCAAATGTTGTGGCGGATGCTTTGAGTAGGAAGACTAGTCATTCATTGAATGCTCTTGGTACTTTACCCGATGAACTAGTAACCGAATTTCAGAAGCTTCAGATACAGTTCGTTGGGAAAGGGTTTGATTATCTTGGTGCTTTGACTGCGGAACCTGATTTTTATCGCGAGATTCGTACTTGTTTACCGGAGGATGCTACTTTTATCGCCATTCGAGCAAAAATATCACTTGGGCAAGCTAAGGATTGTTTGGTGGATAATGATGGTTACCTTCGTTACCATGGTCGAATGTATGTTCCGAGAAGTGCCGAGTTGAGGAAGAGAATACTTGATGAAGCTCACCTTTCTCCTTATTCTATTCATCCGGGCGGTGACAAAATGTATAAAGATTTAAGACCACAGTTTTGGTGGCCTAGGATGAAGATGGAAGTAAAGGAGTATGTTAGTAAATGCCTTACTTGTCAGAAGGTGAAGATTGAACATCAAAGACCTGGAGGTTTACTGCAACCTTTGGAAATTCCTCTTTGGAAGTGGGAGTCTATTTCTATGGACTTCATGATGGCTTTACCAAAGACTTCTAGTGGAAAGGATGCTATCTGGGTTATTGTAGATCGTCTAACCAAGTGTGCCCGATTCGTACCTATCAAAGAAACTTGGAATATAGAGGTCTTAGCTGTTGCTTATGTGAGAGAGATAGTACGCTACCATGGAGTTCCTAAAGATATTGTTTCAGATCGTGATCCGAGATTCAGTTCTCGATTCTGGACAGCTTTGCAAGAAGCCATGGGTAGTAAATTGTTGATGAGCACAGCATTTCATGCCGCTACTGATGGTCAGACCGAGAGAACGATCCAAACTTTGGAAGATCTTCTTCGGTCTTGTGCTTTAGACTTTCATACATCTTGGGAGAAGAGTTTGCCTTTGGTGGAATTTTCTTATAACAGTTATCATGCTTCTATCAAGATGTCACCGTACGAGGCTTTATACGGTAGGAAGTGCCGTAGTCCGGTTTGTTGGGATCAAGTTCAGGATGATCATATGTTGAGTCCCGACATAGTTACTGAAACGATTGATCAAGTTCAAGTCATTCGAGAGCGAATGAAGGCCGCTCAAGATAGACAGAAATCTTATGCCGATGTTCGTCGTCGACCACTTGAGTTTGATGTTGATGATCGGGTATTCCTTAAAGTGTCACCAATGAAGGGAGTGAAACGGTTTGGAGTGAAAGGAAAGTTGAGTCCTAAATATATTGGACCGTTTCGCGTGCTTAAAAGAGTTGGTCCTGTTGCTTATCGTCTGGAATTACCTCCGAACTTGAGCAAAGTTCATGATGTGTTCCATGTTTCGCAATTGAAGAAGTATATCAGTGATCCGAGTCATATTATTCAAGAAGAAGTGTTGGACTTGGAACCTAATTTGGCTTTGGAAGAAAGGCCGATTCGTATACTTGAAAGGGCTAACAAACAACTCCGAAACAAGGTGGTACCCTTAGTTCGTATCCTTTGGCGGTGTGGAAACGTCGAATCAGAAACTTGGGAACCCGAAGCTAAAATGTTAGCTAAATATCCCGAACTCTTTGCTTGAGGTAAATTTACTTCTTCCTTTCCTATTTCTATTCGATTTATTTTCGAATATTTCGTTCCTTCTATCAAATATCACTTCTTATAGATAGATTACTATAAGTTTTAGTTAGAAATTTTAGGCATAGATAGTAGAATTATTACCGAACTAAAAGCTTTTGGAAATATTTTATGATTTCAAGTATTTTACCGTCAAGGAGTGTTGAGACTCGTTATTGGAGACGTTCGATAACTAGTTTTCTCATTTATTGATGCGAAAATGTATCTTTTAAAGTCTTTGACTTGGGACGTTGATGTTCTTAAACTGCAGATGAGAACCTTCCGTGCCAGTGATAAGACCCTGTATTTTATCATGATTATATTTTTAACAGTTTTGAAATAGACCTACATATATGTTACGTTCCTTCTTCTAAGTTTCGAGGACGAAACTTTTTAAAAGGAGGGGTGATTGTAACAACCCGAAAAATACCAATTTTTCTAGTAAAAATATTTACTAACACTTTTCAGTAGAACTTAAGTTTTTAAAATAGGAATTTTTGTTCGGAGTCTTATTTTGAAATTCCGCGTTCGTATTTGGAATTTCTGAGAGATTTCATGAAAAGAACGGTTTTAGTCATCTTTGACTTTTCTTGACTTTTAAGTCGTCTTTGACTTTTCTTGACTTTTTGAAAGTCGTCATTGACTTTTCTTGACTTTTAAGTCGTCCTAAACTTTTCTTGACTTTTAAGTAATCTTCGACTTTTCTCGACTTTTCAGTCAACTTTGACTTCCGTTGACTTTTCCCGACTCGTCTCATAAGTATGAAGACCGAAATTTTATTTAAAAAAATAATATTTTTTGATTTATTTTTATTTAGATTTATTAAGATTTATCATAATTTAATATAATTATTTGGAATTTATTCGGAATTTAAAGAATAACGTTTACGGTTTTAACCGAACGTCATTTAACTATTCCCGACTCATCGTAAAGCGCGAAACAAAATCGAAACTCGACTTTGGCATGAGTCACACGCGCGTGTCATCGCTTTCCACTCACCATTAGATATTTTATTTATCTTGATTAAACTAATCAAAATATCTAGATATTTATTAACTTTATCGATCAGTTAACGAAAATTACGCAAATCGTTTACAAAACTGACCCGACAATCACAAACCCACACGGCACACTCACCCTCTCTTAAGCCTTGATATTTTTCATTTCTTTTGATTAATATAACATAATATCTTGATATTTAGTTAATTAACTTTATCGTTAATTATATTTAATCGATTACCGTAAAATAATTATTAAACGCGAGTCAATTACGTAACAACAATTTCAAAACCCGACATCCTTATTTGTCTATAAACACACGGCTCAACCCACACTCTTTACTCACTAACAACTTTTCATTTTACAACAAATCAAATAAAGATCAAAATATCACTTTCTTTAATCGTTCTTCGTGTTCTTCGTCGTTCATCATTTGTTCTTCATCGTTCTTGAGCAAAACCTTCATAAAATCTTCATTTCTTAATTAAATCCTTCCTATCTTATATTTCTAGACTCTCCTCTTCGCTCTCCATCTTCACGTACGGTTTAATTTCAATTCCGTCAAGATCGTTTTCAACACTTTAATTATGAGAAATTAAGTTTTAAGTTCTAATAATGTTTTTCTTGTCATTTCTCATAGGGGAAGATTTTGAAGACGAGTTTGGAGACTCGTATATTTTGGGTGAAGATTAGTAGAAGGGTTCTTATTATATATATACTTCTTATTATTTTGGTGCTAATTGTTTGGCTAGCTAAGGTAAACAATTCCGATTTACTCGACGAATTAATGTCACATAGCTTTAGTTTTTGTTCATGTTATGGTTATTTATGATTTTAGTTAGTAACATAGCCTTTAGTTTTGTTTCTTTTGATTTTGGTTCATCTTTGTTTTTGGTTCATGTTTTTATGATTTGTGGATTTTTAGTAGTAATATGATAAGGAGTTGTTTTTATCATCTTGATGAATTTTGATGATTTTTATTAAGTTATGATTTTTATGTTGTCTAGGAAATTTTAATATGTTTAGTGTTCTTGATGAATTTTGATGATTTTTATTAAGTTATGATTTTTATGTTGTCTAGGAAATTTTAATATGTTTAGTGTTCTTGATGAATTTTGATGATTATTCATAATAATGATTTTTGTATGATGATGGTTAGATTGGTTGTTAAAATAGTTGTTTGATGATAAAAAACATGTTGGAAATATTTTGGTAGATGTTGTTGTTGGGAACCGTGTAGGGTGGCAGCCAAACCGGACCAAACCAGCCGGTCCAGGCCGGTTCATGCCCGGTCCGGGTTGGTTCATGATGGGTCCGGGTTTTGGTCTTTGGGTTGTGTCGATGTTTGATTGTTTAATTGTTGTTTTGACGGGTTTTAATTTTGTTAAGCATGCGGGAAAATATTAGAAATCGGTTTTAGAAAAATTAAATTAAAACAGCCCATTTTTAGCCAAAGCAGCCGTGGGGCCAGTCCAGGCCCATGTGGGGTCCGGCCCAACTCAGCCCGTGGGTCCCACTTTGGGACTTGTGACGGTTTTTGAGTTATCGTCATTTTTATCGCGTTTTGTAATAATTAGCAAGCGAGAAATATTAATAAGTAAAATATTTAATTAAAAAGGTTTTTCATTAAATTATTATTTCTCACATGTTAGAAATTATAAGACGAGGTCGTAGTATAATTTAATATTCTTTGAGTCAAACGGGTTTTGGTATGATAGAATAATTCACATGTTAGAAGTCTTAATAAAATAACATGAAATGAATATGTTGATTTTATGTCTATGTGGAAAAGACTCTGTTTCTAGCCGGTTTGACCAAACGGGTTTGGTCAAACTAAGATCTAGTCAGCCCCGTTTTGACTGATGACCCGTCGCGGGACTCGGGTCGGGGATTTGTCTTCAAGTAAGGTTGTATTTAATTAATGAATTAGCCTTAGTAGATATGAGGCGATATGATATTTGATTATTATTTATATGCAATTAGTCACATGATAGGATGTTTTTCCGTGACTGTTTGATTATATGGTTGGTGTCGTGTTGACTAAGTACCCATAGAGAATTATGAGTATATGGCGTCTTGACCATTCTAATTCTAAATGAGTATCTTGGACCATGACATTGATAGGCCGTACTGTCTTTAACGAGTATATAGTTCACCGCTTGATAGCTTTTGTGTCTCGGCTTGGTGGGTTTATATCCAAGTCGGGGCATGGCTGCCTGATCCGTTTTGGGACTGGAGCCAGCTTAAGTACTAGCCATCTCTGCTTAGGGGGTCGCCTAGTAGAATTTCTCATAGACGGTTATGTCATGGGACGGGGAACGGAATAGCTGTTGTCGCTAGGTCTGATCAGTCTAGGACTAGGATGTTTTCCTACCTTGTGGTATAGCCTCGAGTTACAGAAGTCGACTATTGACTGCCCTAAGAACTTATGCCTGTTTGTAGACGTATTGGTCTTTCATGTTTGTATGATTCTATGAGTTTAGAAGGTGAGATGCAAGCCGGCTAGGATTGATAGAGTTTGGATTACCGATTGTTAACTGATTCACATGATTACGTGTTGATTAGGGTTTGAGTGTATCAGGGCCATGTTACATGGTAACCGCTGAGCCAGCATACCAGCTTCCCTACCTCGAGTTATATTTTATTATCGGATTCACATGATAGCTTTCATATGATAGGTTATATGTTAGTTATTTGTTTCATAACATGAAAAGCATATCATATATGTTAAAGTTTTGTATTTCCCATATACATTGCTTTTATGTTATTCATGTTTAATTAAACTCGACATTTCGTGGCTGGGAGAACTCGGAGTTACTCCCCACTGACTGTGGCTTCCGTGTTTATATTTAATGCGGTCGAACAGGTGGTGTTGCATATTTGGGGTAAATGGACGAGCTAGCGAGCGAAGTATTTACCTTGGACCTATATTCGGTTCATAGTTTGTATATTATTGTACACTCTTTTATTTCCGTATTTATACGGGAGATATGTCTCCCGTCTTGTATATTTCTTTTGTAGAAGATTATTTCCGTTTTGTAATGACCTTTTTATTTTATGACACCTTCGTTATGTTTTATTATTATCTTTTATGTATTTAAATAAATGTTTTTTCTTTCCGCAAATTTGAGGGTGTCACATTGAGCCTCCTTTGGGGTTGTCGGACCGGTTTGGCATCCACTTCAAGTCTTATCTTGTGCATGCAAGTCACCGGGCTTATTCTTTTGAGGTCCGCTATGCTCCACCCAAATGTATCTCTATGTTTGTGAAGCAATGCTACCAATTTGCTCTCTTAATTCTCGTTGAGTGTGCTTGAGATGATAAGAGGTAGGGTGTGGTTGTCCCCTAAGAAGATATACTTTAGATGACTTCGAAGAGTCTTCAACTGGACCTTCGGGGGCTTCACAATTAAGGAAAGGGGCTTGTGAAGGGGTATGCTCAAAGCAAAGAGCTCGGATAGGTTCTCCGGACCAAAACGCTGCCAGCGCTGGGGGACGCTGGCAGCGTCTTTGGACGTTGGCAGCGTAGTGGGGCGCTGCAAGCGTTTTCCCCTGACGTCTTATGTTTTCAGCACCTCGATGATGTTGAGTTCTTCATAAGTGTCTAGTGGCTCTTTTTTCTCCAAGTCCTTGAGATGTTCCTGCACATCAACCGACAACAAAAACCGCAAACCCTCTTCTTCCACATTGTTAGTTAGGGCCACCTCAAGTGGGTCCCTATCAAATAACTTGTACATTTGATGTACCAAAGGCTCGAAAATATCTAAGAAAAAACAAGATTGAACATCTTTAGGGTGTCTCATAGAGTCATAGATATTATAGGTCAATCTCTTTCCCTCGAACTCCATTGTCAAACATCCGTTTGACACATCAATCTTGGTCTTAGAGGTTTTCATGAATGGCCTACCGAGGAGAAGGGGAGTGGCACTTGAACTAGACACTATGTCTAAAACATAGAAGTCCGCCTGGAAAACAAGGTTATCTACCTCTACTAGTACATCCTCTATCAAGCCTTTGGGATAGACACTAGACCTATCGGCCAATTGAATAACCACCCCGGTCTTAGACAAAGGTTATAAGCCTAGAGTCTCATAGATGGATAGGGTCATGACGTTAATAGAGGCTCCAGGGTCTAACATGGCACGTTTGAAAATTTGCCCTCCAATGGTGCAAGGGATGGTGAACATGCCCGGGTCTCCACATTTCTTTGGTAATTTTTGCTTGAAAATTGCCGAAACAAGCTCACTCACCCTAACCATATGGGTTCCTTTCTTAGGATTTCTCTTAGGTCTACAAAGTTCTTTCAAGAACTTTTCATACCTAGGGACACTATTTAACAAATTAAGAAGAGAAATGTTTACCTTACACTTCCGGAAAGTTTCATACAAGTCGGTCTCCTTGTCATACTTCCTTGTGCTTATCAAATAACTAGGAAATGGGACTTCCGGTATGTATTCCTCTACCACATCCTTATCAATAATGTCTTTACCCATCTTTGAAGTGTCTCCCTTGGGGTCCTTGCTTGTGGATGTCCCTTCCCCATTCCTTGATAGCTCTCCATGACCAATGACTAACCCTCCTTGGTCTTCAATTTCTAAGGTCTCCATCTCAAGGTTCTTCATCTTCTCCTTGCCTTATCCAAGGGGTTGTACCTCCAACTCCTTGCCTCCCCTTAAGGTCATGGCACTAGCATTCTCCCTAGGTGGTGGGATGGTCTGAGATGGGAATCTTGTGGAGCTTGAGGCTTGAGATTTTGACATATTGGAGGCTATTTGGGATAGTTGGGTTTCCAAGTTGCTAACCCTAAGGTTGTTTGCCTCCCTATCCTTCCTTGCCTCTTCTCTATCTCTCCTTGCCTCCTCCCTATCTTTCTCTTGATTGGTAAGGAGTGTTTGTAAAATTTCATTCAAGTTCCCTTGAGAAGAAGAATTTCCTTGAATGGGGCATTGGTTCGATTGTCTTTGAGCATTATTTTGAGATTGAGAGTTGCTTGGGAAATTTGAATTGTTGGGTCTTTGATTGTTGTAAATTCTTTGTGGGTTTTGTTGGAAATTGGAGTTCCGGTTTTGGGTGGGATTTTGGGTTCTCAAATGATTGAATTGACCGTTTTCAAAGCTTTTCGACTTATCCCCTCCCCATCCCAAAAGGTCGCGGTTCCTCGCTTGGTTGTACACTCCCCTTCCACTTGGTTTCCTTGAATTGTAATTCCCATACCCCATAGCATTAACACATTCCATAGTTGCTCCTTGTTCAATCATGATGTAGCATGTGTTGGTGGCATGGTCACCCCCACAATATGAGCATTCCATTGGTTCAGGGTGTTGAGAGAATGAGTTACCTTTGTTAACAACCAAGTTTGACATCATACTTTTAAGTTCACCCATTTCTTGCATGATCATGTGGTTTTGAGATGCATAAGGATTCTCCATGGAGGATACATTCCTAGAGCCCCCTCCCCTTTCACTCTTTCTTCCATAGCTTCTTGTGTTCATTGCCAATTTTTCAATAATATTGTTGGCCTCGCCACATTAAGGGTGTCAATTCCACCTCCGGTGGCGGCAATGATCATTCTTTGGTCATTTTGGCACAACCCCTCATTGAAAGCCGTTAACAAATCATCTCCCGACATGCCATGGTATAGCCATCTTGCCACAAGACTCTTGAAACGCTCCCAATAATCATAAAGGGTCTCTCCCATTTCTTGTTCAATAGTAGTGATAAGTTTCTTGGAGTGATTGTGTCTTGAATCCGGATAATACTTTTCAAGAAACGTTTTCTTCAAGCCCACCCACGTGGTAACGGAGTGAGCCGGGAGGCAAAAGAGCCATTCTTTCGCGGCATCTTGAAGAGAAAAAGGGAATGCCCTTAACTTTAATTGATCCTCGGTCACCCCTTGGGGAATAGCACCTTGGCAAATCATATGAAACTCGGCCAAGTTTCTATTAGGGTCGTTCCCCACCATGCCATGGAATTTAGGTAAGTTGTGGACGAAGAAACCTTTGAGCTCAAAGTTCACATCCCCCATGGGAGGATATGCATTACAAAGGGGTTGCTCCTCATAATTCCTTGCCCGAATCTCACCGATTGTCCTATTATCCTCCGCCATTTAGGTGGGTAAAGAACGTTCAATGGAGATGGTATCCTAGGTGGTGACTCAAACTCTTCTTCCGGTTATTCTTGAAAAATATTATTTTCCACTTCCTCTTCACTAGGTTCCCTCCAAAAAGGTCTCCTATAAAGGGGATTTGAAAATAGCCAATTTGATATGCTACTTAAAGATGGATCAATGTCTTGGTCACCAATTCCCTCTTGTGACCTAGGCATAAACTCTAAAACAACTTAACAACACAAATTAGTAACTTCAATAAGGTTGGCTAAGGAAACAAGAATAGCAAACCAAAAGCATATCACACAAAGTAACTAATAAGCTAAAAAAATTTGAAAAACAAGCTAAACAAGTTATGACACTAACAAGAGTTTCAATTAAATTTTTAGCTAAATTGTCGTCCCTAGCAACGGCGTGAAATTTGACGAGCTTAATTTCACGTGTCGTTAATTCCGCTAATTAGCTTCGGTCAAATAACAATTTATATCTCCTAAACAAACACAAACTATCTTAAATAAAGGAAGTAAATGGTAAGAATAGGGTCGAACCCAAGAGAAGGCGGGATTAACTAAATTAAATAATCTAGACTCTTGCTAAAAACCAATTAACAAAACTAATTACCAACTAATTACTCTAATCACTAATTAAGACACTAATTTAGACACGAACTTAAATTAATTACAAACTATGATATTAACAATGACAAAAACATGTAGGATAACACATATGGAGAAAGTTTGATTTGAGAAAATGATTAACAAGTCTAAAATAACCAACAAGTACTTAAGATTCAAATATTCAAATATAAAGAAAATAACTTAGTGTAATTTTCCCAAGTTCCCAACAATTAGCAAAGTAAAAACTCTTCCTTTCCTCTCTTCTCTAGTTATCTAATACAAGTTTCTAAGAAATTAATCAACAAGGATTAACTCAACCAAGGATGACCCTTTACAACCCAATTTACACCCATTAAAACATGAGCCCAAATCAAAGATGCAAGCTTTATGAACAAAACCAAAGAAACAAGCTAGAATCATGTAATAAAACACTAAACCATGTTCTAACCACACAATAAACAAAATTCCACTCAAATGATTCCAACTTTAAACCAAAGCTGCAATCTTTCAAGGTTGCTTCAACAATATCAAGACAAATTAACCAAAATTATCTAAATAAAGCACTAGTTAAACAAACAACTTGCTAAGATGGTTAGTCTCAACAATAATTCATTCAACCATGGAAAATAAACATGAGAAAGTCGTATTAACTAAAGAAGAAGAGGTTCAAAGAGTCTTACAATGCTAAAAGAGGAAAACTTGTTCCAATTACACTAAGAAATAGAAGATTAGCTACCCATAATCAAGAATTACAACCCAAATAATAAAGTTCAACTCATATTACAAGCCAAAATGAAGAACCAAAGATGAGAGAATTATAATGTGGTTTATGTTGTGTTGTGGAATGTTATGAATGGCATGGAATGTTTTCTCTCTCTACAATCTGGTCATTTTATACCCTTGGCAGGATGTGAAGAAACACGTGTCCCATGCCAGGATGTGACAACCCTCGCGAATGCGGAAATAAAACATAACAAGCATGTTGGAGTGTAAACTACTAAGGTTCACAAGTTTTAAGTAAGCTTGATGAACTTGATTCAAACTGAGAACAAAACAAGTGACAAGGGATATTGTTTTAGGGATATTGAGTTGTTTAACTGAAAGACTCAGGGGATATGACTTAGAGACAATCCTCTACAGCAAGGCACAAGAGAAAAGGACTCAAAGACTGGATTTAGAGATAGTTTTCAAGTATTACAGCAAAGCACAAACACTCTAAACTAAACTCAACAGCAAGTAAGTTAACCACAGCAAAGCACAGGTATAACTTGACTCACAATACAAGGCACTGATCAAACACCTTGGAGATGTATCAGGCTTGCTTCAAACTACAGCTCTTAGCACAAGTTTGATAACATTGAGTGATTTCTCAAAGTTTAATTCATTCATTCATAAAAGTCTGCTCAAACAAACATACAAGACCTCTTTATATAGAGGGGCTGATAACTTGTGAGCCATTGGATGCACAGATCATCCAAGGGCCAACTTAGGATTCAAACTACTACTACTGACACTAATTAAGAGCCTCATAATAGGACGAGCTCAACAACTATAAAGAACAGACACAAGACACAAAAACAGACTGAACAAAAAGCAAATAAAGCAGTTTTGGAGTTTTCCTGAAATGGAAATCTGTTGTTCTTGTTGCCTTGTTGCTTTGCCTGGATGTGTTGCTGCTCCTTGGGACTCCCTACTCTTATTAGAACATAGATAAGACCTGCCTTGGACGAGGACAAGTTGACTTAAACAAAAGGAAACCACAAACTGCCTTGTACTTTCTCTGTTTTTAATGGGTTTGCTGGACTCTAACTTGGGGTGTCTGTTTCATGGGTTTTTACTAGACTTCAAAAGGATTTGTCCTGGACAAACTTGTAGCTTAGTGGGTTGGCTTGATGGTAGGCCATGGTGGGGGTGGTTGGGATGCTCTGGTGTACCTCCTAGATACAGGGTTTGTGAATTGGTCTGTCTGAGCCTGAAGGGTTTTGTTTCTGTCTTGTGTGGGTAATGTGGGTTGTGTTGGGGCTTGGCATGGGTTGTTGAGTCTTGGACTGTCTCCCTCACTGTTGTAGCTTGGCATGGCTTGGTCTTGGCTTGTCATAGCTTGTTGTTTGGACCTTGTAACTCTAGCTTCCATCTGAGGGGTCATTGGGGTTAGGCTTGCCTTGTTTGTGGCTTGATCATCAAGGCCCCTTGGGTGAGCTCCTGCTGCAGCCTTCCCAGGTTGAAAAGGGCTTGACCTCAAGCCTGTGTCTTCTTCTCCCTCAGAGTCTTCAAAGAAAGGACTAAGATCTCCAACATTGAATGTCCCATGGACTGCATACTCTCCTGGTAGATCAATTTTGTAGGCATTGGGACCTATCTTCTCTATGACTTGAAAAGGACCATCTGCTCTTGGCTCTAGCTTGTTCTTTCTCTTGGAAGGGAACCTTTCTTTCCTTAGGTTGATCCATACTAGATCTCCTGGTGCAAAGTCTTTCTTGGTCTTAGGAACCTTGGCATTCTTCTTGTACAGATCATTAGCCTTCTCAATTTGTTTCCTGACTGATTCATGGAGTTTTAACATTTGTTCCACCCTCTTCTTGGCATCATAGTGGACTTCTGACCTGCACACATTAGACAAACTCAAAGGCATTAAGGGGTTAGTACCATAGACCACTTCAAAGGGGGAGTGGCCTGTGGCTGCTGATGGAGCTCTATTGAAAGAGAACTCTGCTTGAGCCAACTTCAAGTCCCAATCCTTGAGAGATTTGCTGACTATACACCTCAAGATTCTTCCCAAGGTCTTGTTAGTCACCTTAGTTTGGCCATCAGTTTGAGGGTGATGGGAGGTACTAAACAATAACCTAGTGTTAAGCAGTTTCCACAATGTCCTCCAGAAATGGCTCATAAACTTTGTGTCTCTGTCAGACACAAT
This sequence comes from Heliosperma pusillum, assembly GCA_022085475.1. Taxonomy (NCBI): domain Eukaryota; kingdom Viridiplantae; phylum Streptophyta; class Magnoliopsida; order Caryophyllales; family Caryophyllaceae; genus Heliosperma; species Heliosperma pusillum. The sequence goes on along the minus strand of JAIUZE010017719.1, from coordinate 5,485 downwards.
GGTCCTTGGAACTCCATGTAACCTCACCACCTCATCAAGGTATAGCTCTGCTACACTCACAGCATCCTCAGTCTTCTTGCATGCAATGAAATGTGCCATCTTACTGAACCTATCCACAACCACCATGATAGAATCCTTCCCTCTTGCTGTCCTAGGCAATGCCATTATGAAATCCATACTAACATCCTCCCAAGGCCTACATGGGACTGGTAGGGGAGTGTAAGGTCCTGCTTGGAAAGAACTCTTGGCCTTTTGACAAACTCCACACCTTCTGAGCACTATTTGAACTTCTCCCATCATCTTAGGCCAGTGGAATTGATCTTGTAGTATGTCCACAGTTTTCTGAACCCCAAAGTGTCCTCCAAGGCCACTTCCATGTACCTCCTTGATCAATAGGTTCCTATAAGATCCTCTGGGAACACACAACTTGTTTCCTTTAAACAAGAATCCATTTTGCAAAGTGTAGGGTGAGTCAATGGTTCTTGTTCCCTCTTTCTGTGCTAACCAATCTTCTGCAAAGTCTGGATCTTCTTGATACATGTCCTTCATAAACTCAAAGCCAAGAACCCTTTGCTCCATAGTTGATAGCAGAGTGTACCTCCTAGACAATGCATCAGCCACCACATTTTGTTTGCCCTCTTTGTACTTGCTAGAAAAGGTGAATGACTGAAGGAACTCCACCCACTTAGCATGTCTGTGACTGAGCTTATGCTGGCCTCCTATGTACTTCAATGCCTCATGATCAGAGTGTAAGACAAAAGGTTTGGGCTTCAGGTAATGACTCCAATGCCTCAGAGCTCTGACAAGAGCATAGAACTCTTTATCATATGTAGAATAGTTTAGCTTGGCACCACTTAGCTTTTCACTAAAGTAGGCTACAGGTTTCTTCTCTTGGATGAGGACAGCTCCAATTCCCACTCCACTTGCATCACATTCAACCTCAAATAGGCAATCAAAGTTTGGCAATCTTAGGATAGGTGCACTGCACAAGAGCTTCTTCATGTGTTTGAAAGCCTGTAAAGCATTCTCAGTCCAAGTGAACTCTCCCTTCTTCATGCACTCAGTGAGAGGTGCTGCAATGGTGCTAAAGTCCTTAATGAATCTTCTGTAGAAGGATGCTAAGCCATGGAATCCCCTTACTTCTGTAATACTCCTAGGGATAGGCCAAGACTGGACTGCCATGATCTTGTCTTGATCAACTGAAATGCCTCTACCAGATACCACATATCCTAGAAACTTGACTTCCTCAGTCATGAAGGTGCACTTCTCAAGCTTCCCAAAGAGCTTGCTCTCCTTAAGTATTTCAAACACAGCCTCAAGATGCCTCAAATGATCATCCTTGCTCTTGCTGTAGATGAGGATATCATCAAAGTATACCACCACAAATCTCCCTAGGCAAGGCCTAAGCACTTCTGTCATCAATCTCATGAAGGTACTTGGGGCATTTGACAGGCCAAAGGGCATGACAAGCCACTCATAAAGGCCATGCTTTGTTTTGAAGGCTGTCTTCCACTCATCTCCTTCTCTGATCCTCAATTGATGGTAACCTTGCCTCAAGTCAATCTTAGAAAAGAACCTTGAGCCACTTAGCTCATCCAACATGTCATCAAGCCTAGGTATAGGGAACCTATACTTGACTGTGATGTTGTTGATAGCCCTGCTATCTATGCACATCCTCCAAGTCCCATCCTTCTTAGGAACCAACAATGCAGGCACAGCACAAGGGCTTAATGACTCCCTTACAAACCCTTTACTCATCAACTCTCCAACTTGCTTTTGTAGCTCTTGTGTAGCCTTAGGATCACATCTGTAGGCTGGTCTATTAGGTAGTACAGACCCTGGCACAAGGTCTATTTGGTGTTCAATCCCTCTCAAAGGGGGTAAGCCATCAGGAAGTTCCTCTGGAAACACTTCCTTGAACTGATCAATGAGGGGCTTAACATCTGCAGGGATCACCTTAGACTCTTCTTCCTGAACTTCCTTTGATAGCAGCATTACTATAGGTTGCTCCTCACTACACTCCTTGACCATTGCTGACTCAGATAGAAATACAACTCCACTAAAATCCTCAGCCATACTTGGACTTCCATAGCTCTTCTGGTGTGGTGGCAAGGGGGCTAATGTCACCTTCCTGCTCCCATGCTTGAAAGAATAGGTATTGCTTCTTCCTTGGTGTATGGAGCTTTTATCAAACTCCCATGGCCTTCCTAATAGCAAGTGACAGGCATCCATTGGAACCACATCACACAATACTTCATCCTTGTACACACTGCCAATGGAGAAAGGGACCATGCATTGCTTATCCACCTTAACCTCTGCTCCCTTACTCAGCCATCTCAACTTATAGGGGTGAGGGTGATCTTGAGTGCTCAACTTCAGCTTATCAACCATAGTAACAGAAGCCACATTGGTACAACTACCTCCATCTATAATAAGGTTACAAACCCTCCCTTGTATGGTACATCTGCTCCTGAAAATGAGGGACCTTTGATCCTCCTCCAAAGGTATCTGTTGTGAATGCATTACTCTCCATAGGACTAAGCTGTGGCCTGTGTCAGGGAGTGCCACTATTGCCTCCTGACTAGACTCTTCTTCCTCACTCACCACTTCTTCAACCTCAGGCTCATCCCTTTCATACTCAACTAGACCCTCTTTCTCCCAAGCCTCAACTTCCATTATGGTTAAGGTCTTCTTAGAAGGGCAATCCTTCCTGAAATGTCCATAGCCTTGACATTGGAAGCACCTAATTCTGTTCTCAGTCAATGAAGTGCTTGGCTTTTGACCCATGATGCCCTTACCCTTGTCTAAGATAGGTGGGGGTGCTGTCTTGGGGGGTATCCATGGTTCTAAACCCACTATAAGGTCTGGTTTGAAAAGGCCTAACAGGTTTTGGTGTAGCAGGCTTAGTCTTCCCTATCTTCTCAATTCTCAGAGATAGGTTGACAACATCATCAAATGACCACAGAGGTTGCATCCTAACCTTGTTAGCAATGTTCTTATCTAGACCCTCTAAGTACCTAGCAATCCTTTGCTCAGGTTTCTCATTTATATCACATTGTAAGGTGAGTTGTTCAAACTCCCTCAGATAAGATTCAACAGGTTTGTCTCCTTGTTTCAACTTAGACAACTTGATAAACAGATCCTGGGTGTAATCCTTAGCAACAAATTTGTCTAACAGTTTCTTTTTCAGTTTAGTCCAAGACTTGATGGGTTCCTTACCCTCCCTAGCCCTTAACCCTTTCATAGTCTCATACCAAAGGGAAGCATACCCTTTCCAGTTTAAGGATGGCTACTTTAAAAGACTTGGAATCATTGTATCCCTTGTACTCAAAGATCCTTTCTACTTCTCTAAGCCATTCTAACAAGTCATCAGGATTAAGACTACCAGAAAACTCAGGGATATCTACCTTAAGATGCTTGTCTGTGTTCCTGTGGATGGAAGCTCTGCTTCTTGTTGAGTCATCTGAGTCTGGATACTCTTCATCATCAGGTGGCCTTCCTCTGCCTCCTCCTTGGCCTCTTCCACGTCCTCTACCTCTCCCTCCAGCAAGCAAATGGTTGCCTATAACTTGGTCCAAGGTTCTGGTTAGGGTGGTTACAATCCCAGCCAGATCCTCCATCCTTGCTTCTACTCCTGCTAGTCTCTCTTCACTCATTGGGCTATTTTGTGTTTTTAAATGTAGTTAGGGAAAATGAACTCACTAAGAGTCTCAACCAAAGCTCTGATAACCAATTTGGAGTGTAAACTACTAAGGTTCACAAGTTTTAAGTAAGCTTGATGAACTTGATTCAAACTGAGAACAAAACAAGTGACAAGGGATATTGTTTTAGGGATATTGAGTTGTTTAACTGAAAGACTCAGGGGATATGACTTAGAGACAATCCTCTACAGCAAGGCACAAGAGAAAAGGACTCAAAGACTGGATTTAGAGATAGTTTTCAAGTATTACAGCAAAGCACAAACACTCTAAACTAAACTCAACAGCAAGTAAGTTAACCACAGCAAAGCACAGGTATAACTTGACTCACAATACAAGGCACTGATCAAACACCTTGGAGATGTATCAGGCTTGCTTCAAACTACAGCTCTTAGCACAAGTTTGATAACATTGAGTGATTTCTCAAAGTTTAATTCATTCATTCATAAAAGTCTGCTCAAACAAACATACAAGACCTCTTTATATAGAGGGGCTGATAACTTGTGAGCCATTGGATGCACAGATCATCCAAGGGCCAACTTAGGATTCAAACTACTACTACTGACACTAATTAAGAGCCTCATAATAGGACGAGCTCAACAACTATAAAGGACAGACACAAGACACAAAAAACAGACTGAACAAAAAGCAAATAAAGCAGTTTTGGAGTTTTCCTGAAATGGAAATCTGTTGTTCTTGTTGCCTTGTTGCTTTGCCTGGATGTGTTGCTGCTCCTTGGGACTCCCTACTCTTATTAGAACATAGATAAGACCTGCCTTGGACGAGGACAAGTTGACTTAAACAAAAGGAAACCACAAACTGCCTTGTACTTTCTCTGTTTTTAATGGGTTTGCTGGACTCTAACTTGGGGTGTCTGTTTCATGGGTTTTTACTAGACTTCAAAAGGATTTGTCCTGGACAAACTTGTAGCTTAGTGGGTTGGCTTGATGGTAGGCCATGGTGGGGGTGGTTGGGATGCTCTGGTGTACCTCCTAGATACAGGGTTTGTGAATTGGTCTGTCTGAGCCTGAAGGGTTTTGTTTCTGTCTTGTGTGGGTAATGTGGGTTGTGTTGGGGCTTGGCATGGGTTGTTGAGTCTTGGACTGTCTCCCTCACTGTTGTAGCTTGGCATGGCTTGGTCTTGGCTTGTCATAGCTTGTTGTTTGGACCTTGTAACTCTAGCTTCCATCTGAGGGGTCATTGGGGTTAGGCTTGCCTTGTTTGTGGCTTGATCATCAAGGCCCCTTGGGTGAGCTCCTGCTGCACATGTGATTTATATAGCGAAAAATACGGTGTTTTTAAAACTTCTTACATGCAAGATACAAATACGAGGAATGTCAAATAAATACAAACTAAAATAGAATATACTACAAAGAGACGTAGTCTCTCAAAATGTATCAAATATCAAAGTGATTAGCAAACTAGCTAAACAACGTCTAGAGGTGATTCATCCAGGCCAACGCCCGCTAGCTCACACCCGAACCCAAAATACCACAAGCAAAAAGCCATCCAATCAAGCAACCTGTTCATCCCTGAAAAACATGAACGCCACACTCAGTGGGGAGTAACTCCGGGTTCTCCTAGCCATATCACATTAAACGTACATAAAAGGAAATACAAAAGTAGAAGCATGCATATATAGATATACATGTGAAATACGATAAGGATACATAGGCAATTCAATATATAATGATAAGAGCATAAGAGTTACAAGTCCGAATCCATCATGTTATACAAAGACTCGGGGAAAACACTCTTAGGCAACCATACACTCTCACAGGGCTTGC
>JAIUZE010017718.1:0-11461 GCA_022085475.1 Heliosperma pusillum | reverse complement strand
TAAGTTATTAAGTAATCAATTTTTTCGTATTCCTGTATGTTTTCTTTTGAAATACTTTTAGTATTGATTGCGAATTAAAATGGCCATAATTTAACATGTGGGTTCATAATGAACATATCCCTTCTACCGAAAACAATAACTATTTTTATTAATAAAACATTTGATATCACACATTTACGAGTACTCTACTTTGGCTGGCCCATGACCCTATTTACCGGACAAGTATTTGACCCTGCTATTCACCTGACTTGTATTCTGACCTTTGCTGGACCCGAGCCATCCGACCTATATTCACCTGACTTAGTGACTTGTATTCTGACTTGCTGGATCCGAGCCATCCGACCTATTTGACGGTTTAGTTTGCAATGTTTTCTTATTCAAAATTAGCCAATTAGGTAAATCCATGGTATTTTCTTAACAGATGATAACTTGTAATTAGAGATTGACTAGTGCTTTGCATAATACTACGGAGTATAACACTCATAGTCCCATATGTTTAATTAATGAACTTAAAGTCATTAAGGCATTAAGACAATAATATCGTTGTAACTCTTGTAAGTTTGTAAGCATGAAAAACCAAGAGCCTAAAAAGCTCCTAATTTGATAGTCTTTGATTTCATTTCGACTAGTCTTCACTCTTCATTAAGACCGAAATATTTGGTCTGATATTAAAACGGGAAAATATACTGTGACATGAATATATAAGACAAATCATTTACCTTTTCATATGCATTTGGTGTCTGTATTCTGCATACCACATGGACATATTTAATCCGTCATAAACTCAAGATAAATTTCATGTCTTAAACGAGAATTTGCCTTTTTATTTTAGGTATGGAGTACTATGCAAGAAATTTGGCTTACTTACATAGAGTTCACCTTTATATTTAAAACATAGCCTGTCATCATTCGATGATCGTGGCTTCAATTATTGCATCAAGTAGCACACCCTGGATATTATACTTTTCAACATTGATGAACTTTATTTTATTTGTCAAACAAATTATTCAATGTATTATTCAACTTAATCATAAATACAAATACATGAATTGACTTCATAATTACATTATTATCTTCTTCAAGCTTCCTAGAAGTAGTCTAGCAACCTTTTTGCTTAAGACATCTCCTATAAATCACAAAGCATTCACATAATCTAATTGACAAGATATAAAGTTGCTTATTTAGCAACAATTACAAATGAATAAGATTATATAATCTCATACTAATTCCAGCCCATAAGTAATTGGCAAATTCTCATTTGTAACGAAAGATTTCCGTCACAAGCTGCAAGTGACAAAGCATGTGGCCGAGAGAGGGGTTATAAAAGGTCACAACTCACAAGCGATACTCTATGTTTTACTAAGTAACCCAACACCTAATGTTACTCCGACTTAGCTATATATACCGGCCAACGTGTTATATTATTATCATCACAAATTCTTATTTAAGACGGAGGTATCCGTCTTAAGCTTAAGACGGATACCATATTCTCTCACAAAATACCCATCAAGGGTGAGTGGATAGCACATGGGGAGTGCCCACCTTGTCCCCTCTACCCATTTCCTCTCACAAAATACCCGTTGCAAGATCCGACCCGTCTTAAGCAAGACCTACTGTATTATCATATCTACAACACGGGCTTTTCCACAAAATAAATAGACGTCCGATATTATAACATGCACCCGAGTAAGAGTAACATAAATCAATACCCGTTAATGTTAGTAGGGTACGTGTGTGGGAAGGTAGTATGAGTAGCAACATTATTAGATCGGCCTCTAGGGTTAGTAAATTGCTTGTTTCGATTAGTTTTAGCTCCTTGTTGTTGGTATCGACTTCTCCTTGGTTGTGACGATTGTGGTATGAATACTCCTGTTCCTTTGCTCATTTCTCTTACTCGATTTGCTTGGTAAATATCATATTGGGATGGTAATATTGGTGGATGAACTACCATTCTTGGAAACTCCTGCATATAGTAACAGTCTAATTTAATATATATGATGATTAATAATTAATGTGAGACACAATTAATTAGAGTTTCCTTAGAAATATTCATTGTTGTTCGAGTAATTTTCATCAAGATTTTATTTGGTTGTAGGAGACATCAAGTTTTACTATGAAATAGACAAAATTACTATATAATCATCCGACTTAGAAAGTCGGGTGTACAATGGGTAGGTCATGTTCTTTTGGTCTGAAATTGTTTGAACTAAATTAAACTGATCTGAATTGAACTGAATTGAGTTTAGTACTGAAATAATAACAGTATTAACTTGAAATAAACTGGATGGACATAAATGGAACTGAACTGAATGGACTAAACAGAATTAAACTGAACTTATAAGAATTGAAATTAAGTAAATCAGTAAATGGACCTGAAGTTGCTTTTTATAGGAGGCAAAAAAACAAAGAATCCGTCGGTTTATTTACGTTTGATTAAAAGACCAAAAAACTGAGTAACTTTTATTAAGTTTACATTTTACAAGTGTTAAGGATTATTAAAGGCGAATCAAAATAATATCCGACAAAGACATGTCTCGTATTAATTCTTTCTATATATAGGTAGGTACATAAATTAATACTTCCGTATATCTTAATAATTCTAACACTTCGCTCCGTCGTTTGTTTGTCTTTGTAATTAAATGATTGAGACGAAGCATGTACTTACTAGTGGTAGTTAAGGTAGTTAGTATTTCATAATTCACGGTAAAGTTATACTCTTAGATAAATTTTACAATATAATTTCCTTACAAAACCTAACAACGTGATCACATAACTTCATGATAAGACAATAATAAAGTACAAGAGATTATTACCTGAGGAGAAAATGAAGCTAATTTAGAGACATGAACATCATCATCTTCATCAATTAACATCGAAATTCGACGATTCAAATCGGCAAAGAAAACATCATCTTCCATGGCTACTTCAATAGCCATTTTTTGTAAAAATGTTAATGTACTTTGTAATTCAAATACAATAAAAGAAGCTTATAAATATTAAGAAGTATAGTAGTAGTAGTAGTAGTATGAATTATGAAGAGTGTAAAGCAAGTAGGGTTTAAATAAGAAAAGGGAAGAATGTCATGTGAGTGGTAGGAACTCACAAAAAAGAAGGAAGTGGGAGTTAGACAATCTGTCAACAGAGAGGATATTACGAGTGAAAATGGGTAAGAAACCCCACCAATTGGTATTAAAAAGTGATGGAGATCCAACTTGTGATGTGGGTTTCTATCCATTTCTAGAGATTCATTGCTATACATTTGTGATAAGTAGCCGGCAATATTTATAGCCCATGTTATTATCTCGATCTTCTAAGATTTAGATAGACTCTATTTTATGTTTCTTTGTGTCTTATTTATTACTTGGGACTTTGTGGGTGTCATCAACTTTTGTTATGTCCACAAATTTATTGGCTTCAATATTCAAGTTGGTAGGTCTATTTTTTAGGATATAAGTCTACTAAATTAATATTATTAGTTGTACACAAATTCTTATTTCAGACGGAGGTATCTGTCTTAAGCTTAACACGGATACCATATTCTCTCACAAAATACCCATTAAGGGTGAGTGGAAAGCACATGGGGGGGAGCCCACCTTGTCCCCTCTACCCATTTCCTCTCACAAAATACCCGTTGTAAGATCCGACCCGTCTTAAGCAAGACCTACTGTTAGTTGTATGTTTATGAGATATATCTTGATGTATGTAAACGGATTTGAAGATGTGACGTGCTTTATCCTTTGTTATGAAACAAATAATTCACAAAAAATTAGTTGTTCATAATGTTATATGTTGAGCCATGGAAATCAAACCCTCCATAATAGCATGCATCACGAACAAAATGGTAATCAATTTTAATTTGTTTCATTCGTTCATGGAACATGGGATTTTGAGTAAGATATAAAGCTGAGTGAGTGTCGCAAAACAACTTCACATGCAGGGGGAAGAGACGTCAAAACTAGCGAGAAGCGTAGGAGCGTGAGACAGTGTGATGTTTCTTGGTTTTCCAGAAGACAGGAGAATCACCAAGAAATACAAACCATTCAGTAACAGAACGACGGGTCAAAGGACACCTGGCACATTCAGAGACACACCAACCTGGAATGCGAAAATCACTGTCAGAGTAAAAGAATGCCTTGCCCATGAGTACCTTTGAGATAACAGACAACATGCAAGGCGACGTCTTATTGAGCACGTCAGCACGTCGCGACTGATGTAAAAACTGAAAAATAAAATGAAGCGAGTAGGATAAGTCGGGGCCGAGTCACACCAAGATAAACAAGACGCCCAACAAGTTACGATATGACTCAACATCGTCCAATAACGCACCAACTGCTAACCTGAGTTGATGATGTTGTTTAATCGGTGTTATAGCTGATTTCGCACCAAGTAAACCTTGTCTCAGAAATAATGTCGAGAGCATATTTCCGCTGATTGAGATAAAAACCCTATGGACTTCGCGCCACTTCAAAACCAAGAAAATTTTAAGAGGACCCAAATCTTTCATATGAAATCATTTTCCCAAATATGTCTTGAAATTAGCAACGACAGAAGCATCATAACCCGCAATGACAAGGTCGTCCACATAAAGAACAAATAAACGTACCTTGTCCTACGAGTAAGAAAATAAGAAGTAATCAAAATAGAAGTAACGAAACCCATAATGTTGTATTGCCGTAGCAAGCTTGGCAAACCAACACCTTAGGTGCCTGACGAAGACCATATAATTTCTTCAAGCAACAGACTTTATCTTCCTTACCTCAAGAGAATCCGAGTGGAAGCCGCATGTAAAATTCCTTGGCCAAGTCACGATGTAAGAACGCATTGTGAACGTCCATTTGATGCAACTCCTATTTCTTGGCAGCAACAACAACTAAAAAAGCTTGAAAGTGATCATTTTGACAACGGGAGCAAATGTTTCCAGTCCAAACCATCTACCTAGTGATTGCCAAAATTAACAAGACGTGCTTTAAGACGTTCAACGCTGCCATCATATTTATATTTAATTTTACAAACCCATCGACATCCAAGGGTCTTTTTATCAGGCAAAAGATCAGTTAGCTCCCACGTGTCATTGCCTTCAAGAGCATTAATTTCGGCTTTCATAGCATTACACTACCCATAATCACGAATTGCCTCCTTAAAAGAAGGCAGTTCAACGCCATTAGTGACCGCTGCAATAAAGTGTCGTTGTCGCCCCGAAAAAAATGAAAATTATCATGGTTTGCTAAAGAGTAAGGAGTACATGAGCGCGACAAACACATTCTCGGTGAGCTAGAAGACGATGATGGATTTTGCGCGGTGCCAGGGACATAACCACACAAGAGAGAATTAATAAACTTGAGACGCCGACCATGGCCAAGAACCTCAACTTTATCATCATCACGCGAGAGAAAGAAAAACTCCGTCTCAGGATCATATAAATTCAAAACCTTCTTATTATAAGGAGAATAGTCGAAGACACATTTTCTATCCCGTTTCTTAAACTTATCGTCTCTTGTAGTTTGATTATGACCGAAACAAAGACAGCCAAAGCCACGCAAGTTTGCGTAGGACGGGGACATATCGAATAAGCACTCATATGGGGACTTGTTATCAAGTAAAGCAGACAGATTATGGTTAATCAAATATGCCGATGTAATTATGCATTCACCCTAGAAAGTCTTAGGCAAATGAGACTGAAAAAGAAGTGCTCGAGCTACATTCAAAATGTGGCAATGCTTGCGTTCGACACGATCATTTGTTGAGGCGTGCCAATACAAGATGTTTGGAAATGAATATTGTGTTCGAAAAATGTCCCGCCATACAACTAAATTAATCCATTGTCGTTGTCACTACGCACATTTTTGAGGGTCTTAGAAAATTAATTTTCCACCATAGATATAAAATTCATGAATGTATCAGTTAATTCTGTCTTATCAATTAACAAGTAGACCCGAATAGAGCAAGAAAAATCATTCACAATTGTAAAACAAAATACTTTGCACCACACGGAAAAGTAATACAATTAGGCCCCTATGAATCACAATGTATTAATTTAAAAATTAGCACGCTTATAATTCAAAATAAAATTATGACGATGTTGTTTAGCAAAATGACACACGTCACAGAGCAATTCCTTTTTAAAACTAAGGATAAGGACTACGAGCAAAAGGAATATACTTGACCACTTCATGTGATCGATGCCCCAGTCGGCGATGCCAAAGATCAAGAGAGCCCATATCAGTCACCTGATTCACCACTAGTTGCCTTGCAGCCGCACGAATCCAGTAGAGGCCGTCATGTAGCTCATATACTTCTTCCAATTGTCGTTATCGAAGAACGGTCCTGAATAAGACAATAACTTTTAGCAAATTCAAAAATGTACTCAAGATCAGATGTAAGTTGTGAGACGGATATTAAACTACAAGTCAAACTGGGAACCAATAGGGCACGACGTAGGGTAGTAGAATTATTAATATAAACAGTTTCCATGATCGTCGACTCGACCTGTTGTCCATTTGAGAGACCTAGGAGGCGAGAAAAAATCACACTTTGATCCTCCAAACAAGACAAATTGCCAGTTACATGGTTAGAAGCCCATGTGTCAATTATTTAATTACTCATACCGCTCAAAGGATCGGTTGCAAGAATGGACTTTCTATCTGAGGTCACCACATTTACTTGAACTACTGAGGCAACACCACGCCCGACTTGGGCTGTAGCAATACCTGACGAGATGGAACCAGAGCCGCCATCAGCACCACTTGACCCACGGGATGCCCCTATTCTGGCGCGACGGAGATCAGTTGTTGGACATATAGTTATATGTTTTATGTTTTGATAATGACAAGTCTGCTTAATTATAAATATACATGTTGCTTGTTATCATTTGTTTAGTTGTGTTAGATTAAGCATGGTTACATTCTTGACAAGCAAAGTTATAGTTGGTTTAGTTATAACTTTGAAGATTTGTGAAGTAAAGATGAAGTAAAGTTATACATGATTAAGCTACAACTTTGTAACCTTCTGAAACAATGTTGTAGTTGCTTTGATCACAACCTTGATGATCATTCAAGCTATATACAAACAGGACTCCATAAGCTTAAGATAGGCTCAAGATAAAGAGCTTATGATAAAGATAACGCGATGAATGTTATACTAAAGATTTTAGGAAGATTAGATAGTGTAGCTCCACCAAGCATGTAGCTTAAAATTAAGTGACTTGCTTTTTATTGTTGCTCGCCATTGTATGACTTTGTAGTTACAAAGCTATGTATCTTGAAAAGTTGACATCATCATGTAGCTACAAAAGAGTGTTGCTCACCATTACAGATTAAATGGAAATGACTTATCAGAAACTAAATAAACTTGAAGCAATTTAAAATGAACTATTTGCCAGATTGATTTTATCGAAAATATATAACCCAAATAAAGTCAAGACGAAATTTATACAAATCAAATACTTCGTAACTCTATAGAGGCAATCAAATGACGTTTGTGTTCCTTCCATGCACGTGCCCTTGTGCCTTATTTGGTGTGGTTTGACTTGATTTGTTTGTTTCATGCGTGGTACCTGTTGCTATGCCTGTTTTAATACGTTTTCATTGTCCTTTTTCGAATATTCATGAATGTCCGGAAGGTCGTGGTAGGGGCCTTACTAAGGCTGCCTGACAAAAGCATTTTCAGGATCGACATTGTATTGATGGTGCTATGGGTCTTACGCGTCAAACTCTTACTGATAGTCTGACGGTTTTCTCTAATGCCAAGATTACTTTGAAGCGAATGGGGCTTTGGTTGTGTGAGGAGTGCTTTAAAACCCATACCTTTCGTTCTAGGTGTCGGCATGGTCGGGGTGATTTTGTTGCGCCTCCAGATTGTGGTGATGGCATCGTTAGCGTTATTATTCATGGTATCTCTAGACCTCTGGCTCCGTCTCAATCGCTTCTTTCATCTGATGATAGGGTTGAGCTTGTTCTGTGGTCTGTGTCTTCGCTTGATTGTTTATTTTCTTTGGGCCTTCGCACCGTGAAATCTATTCCTCCTAAGTGTCGTCTTGGGTTTGCTCGGGTTTTGAAGGGAGTCTTGGATGATGTGGCTGACTCTCTGGTGACCTCTCCTGTTGGGTTCGTTTGCTTGTGTTGCCTTATTGTCTGCTTATGACCTTCGTTCCCAGTAGTAATCTTGAGTGTAGGACTGTTGTTAGGCGACATCGTCCGGAGAAGAGTATTACCAGGGCTATTCTTGCTTGGGGGGTGCCTGGAGGGGGTTTGCAACTTTTGCAGGAGTGTTTGGCTGAGGTTCCTCCTTCGTTTCATGTGGAGGAGGATCTGGATTTGAGTGAGCTTAACCTCCGTCAGTGTCGGCGGAAGATTTGTGATGGTCATTATACTGCTGCTGTTAGGGTTCTTTCTTACTCTGGCGTCGCCCCCTACTCTGATGCCACTCTTGGTGCTTTGCGAGAGAAGCATTCTGGCGCCCTATCTCCTTCATTGTCTCATTTGCCTGTGGATCATCATTCTCTTGTTGCCTCTTCGGCAGTGGTTTTGGGTATGATTCGTGGTTTCCCGCGTGACACTTCTTGCGGGAGAGATGTGCTTCGTACCCAACACCTTATGAACTGTTTGAGTGGTGCTGTTGTGGCTGTCTCTGATGATTTGATCTCTTTTGTTACTAGGGTGGTTAATCTTTTTTAGATGGTCGGTGCCCTGTAGATCTTGGTGAGTATATTGCCAGCGCTCCGCTCACGCCGGTTGTTAAACCGGGTGGGTGTGTTCGTCCTATCGTTGTTGGCACTGTCTGGAGACGTCTTGTCTCTAAGGTTGGTGCTTGTCTGGTTGGTCCTTCTTTGTCTGCTTATTTTGCTGGTCTTCAGTTTGGGGGCGGGATGTCCGGTGGAGGAGAGGCTATCTTGCATCCCTTGAATCGACTCATTGAGGCCCTTAGTGGTGTTGTGGGACTGTCTATGTTGCTGGTTGATTTCCAGAATGCTTTCAACCTTGTTGATCGTGTGACTATGCTACATAAAGTCCGTAGTCGTTGTCCGGTTCTTTCCCGTTGGGTGGAGTTTTGTTACTCTAGCCTTGCCCGTCTTTATTATGGGGAGCATTGTTTGTGGTCTTGTCGTCAGGGTGTCCAGCAGGGTGATTCTTTAGGCCTTTTGCGTTTTGCTTTAGTTTTGCATCCCTTATTATGCAAAATCCAGGACTCCTTTAGTCTTGTTATGCAGGCTTGGTATTTGAATGATGGCACCATTGTTGGGGACACTTTGGAGGTGGGGAGAGTTTTGGATTTGATTATGGCAGATGGGCCTTGTTTCGGTCTCCATCTTAATGTGTCTAAGACTGAGGTCTTTTGGCCTACTAAGGATCCTCGGAGTCGGCTTCCCGGTGTTTTTTCCCATACTATTGCTCGGCCCTTGCGTGGTGTTTCTGTTTAGGGTGGGCATGTCAGTATTTGTCCTACTTTTGGCAGTGAACTTTTGGCGAGGACAGTGACTAAGACCATTGAGCATATGGACTTAGTCGCGAGGATTGAGGAGCCGCAATGGGAGTTGCTTCTGCTTCGGGCTTGTACTGTTATTTCTAAGCTCTATTTTTCTCTTCGTACTTGCTCCCCGGGGGTCTTTGGGTATGTCCATCTTCACTTTGATGCAACACTTCGTTCTAGCTTGGAACGTATTGTCACCGCGTCTAGGCATGGTTTTGGGGATTGGCAGTGGCACCTTGCCACTTTCCCTTTTCATTTGGGTGGGCTCGGTGTTTATGCTGTAGGGGATGTTTTACACTATGCTTTTCTGGCCTCCCGTGTCCAGTCTGCAGATTTGCAGGCTACGCTCTTACGACCTTCTGGTATTATAGATGC
Organism: Heliosperma pusillum; assembly: GCA_022085475.1. NCBI lineage: Eukaryota > Viridiplantae > Streptophyta > Magnoliopsida > Caryophyllales > Caryophyllaceae > Heliosperma > Heliosperma pusillum. The sequence continues at coordinate 1,621 of JAIUZE010017718.1, read as the reverse complement.
TGATCCTTTTTTTTTACGATGCCTTGCGAGTGTTTTCAGAGACTACATGTTCTGTTTTTTTACGAAATCTTAGTGAAATCGCTGCCCCTAAACTTATGAAAAAATTGACAGATATATATTTCGCAACGATTGCTGCTTCTTCAGAATCTGTTTTCTCTTTGACACTGCGTCAACTTGCGTTGTGGAAGTTTCAGCAAGGTGCCCACTCCTATGATTGGTTGCGTGCGGTTCTTATCTCTGGATTGGGTCAGACTATGAACATGAGAACTACCTTAGTGTGCTGGGGTACTGATTGGGTGTTCCGTTATTCACGGTATTTAGGCCTTGCCCTGCTTGCTCTCGGATTTTTGCTGATGTTGTGTATGGAAACCATGATGTTTCTTGTACTGGTACTGTGGGGATTAAGGATCGACATAACCTTGTTCGTGACACCTTATTCGACATCTGCTATAGGTTTGGTATTTCTACGGGCAAAGAGGTTGATATCGGTTTGGTTGACGGGCATGACAGATCTCTTCCTCATGCGGATTTGCTGCTTTATTCCTGGGACAGAGGGCGTGATGTGTGTGTTGATTTGACAGGGTCTTCCTCCTTGACTCAGACTGGAATGTCCGATTTTGTGCCGGGACGGGTTGTCGTTGATGCTGCTCAGCGAAAATGTGCTAAGTATGAGGATTTATGCGCGGCTGCTGGCTATGGTTCGGGTGGGCTCTAAGCTTGGGGAGATGGGCTCGGATGCTGTTGACTTGCTCAAGCGGATCCAAAAATTCTCGATATCTCAGGATGCTGGGTGTGACAACCCTCGCGAATGCGGAAATATAAAACAAACAAGCATGTGAATTATATAGCGGAAATAAGAAGTTTTTTAAAAACTTTTATACATGCAAGGAAAGAATACGAGGAGTGTCAAATATTACAAACTAAAGTACGAATTATACTACATCAAGAGACGAAGTCTCTCCAAAATATTAACAAGTAAAAGTGTTTAGCATACAAGCTAAAATCGTCTAGAGGTGTTTCATCCAGGGACAACGCCCGCTAGCTCACACTCGAACCCAAAATACCACAAGCAAAAAGCCATCCAATCAAGCAACCTGTTCATCCATGAAAAACATGAACGCCACAGTCAGTGGGGAGTAACTCCGGGTTCTCCCAGCCATATCACATTAAACGTACATAGAAGGGAATACAAAAGCTCACACCCGAACCCAAAATACCACAAGCAAAGAGCCATCCAATCAAGCAACCTGTTCATCCATGAAAAACATGAACGCCACAGTCAGTGGGGAGTAACTCCGGGTTCTCTCAGCCATATCACATTAAACGTACATAGAAGGGAATACAAAAGTAAAATCATGCATATATAGATATACATGTGAGATACGATAAGGATAGATAGGCAATTCGATAAATAATAATAAGAGCATATGGAATACAAGTCCGAATCCATCATGTTATTAAAAGACTCGGGGAAGACACTCTTAGGCAACCGAATACGCTCACTAGGGCTTGCATCTCACCGTTAGCGGTATAAGATTGATAAGATTGAGACTCGACAGACAAACCAAGTCAAGTCATGCGATGATCCAATAAATCCACATATTATATCCATTCACGCAAC
>JAIUZE010017715.1:0-27316 GCA_022085475.1 Heliosperma pusillum | reverse complement strand
CCCCTTCCCGGGCACATCCTTGGAAGTAGTGCTTGAGACGGTGGCCATTCACTTTGAGGAGCTTTCCATCCCCGGCCCCCTCCACTTCAATAGCCCCATGAGTAAACACTTTCTTGACGGTATAAGGTCCAAACCATCTTGACCTCAACTTGCCCGGAAAGAGCTTAAACCGGTTTTGGAACACAAGAACTTTATCACCTTCCTTGAAAACTCTACGGCTTATCATCCCATCATGCCATCTTCTTGTTTTCTCTTTGTAGATGGAAGAGTTCTCATAAGCATCTTGGCGAATTTCTTCAAGTTCTTGTAATTGAAGCTTTCGGTGCATACCGCTCTCCTCTTGGTTTTGGTTGAAAGATTTGATAGCCCAATAGGCTTTGTGCTCAACCTCCACGGGGAGGTGGCAAGCCTTGCCATAGATGAGACGGAATGGGGACATGCCAATGGGGGGTTTGAAAGCGGTCCTATATGCCCACAATGCATCAACTAGCCTCTTACTCCAATCCTTCCTATCCGGATTCACCGTCTTTTCAAGTATTCCTTTAATTTCACGGTTTGAGAGTTTGGCTTGCCCGTTTGTTTGTGGGTGGTAGGCCGTGGAAATTTTATGATTCACCCCATACCTCTTGAGAAGGCCTCCAATCACCTTGTTGCAAAAATGGGTCACCCTATCACTAATGATAGCCCTTGGAAAGCCAAACCGAGAGAATATGTTCTCTTGAATGAAAATGGCTACTACCTTGGCATCATCGGTGCGGGTAGGAATTGCTTCACCCCATTTTGATACATAGTCCACCGCTAAGAGGATGTACAAATAACCACCGGAATTTGGAAAAGGGCCCATAAAATCAATTCCCCACACATCAAAGATCTCACAATATAGAAGAGGTTGTTGTGGCATCTCATTCCTCTTTGTCAAATTCCCCACCCTTTGACATCGGTCACAAGTCTTTACAAATTTGTGGGCATCTTTAAAAAGGCTTGGCCAAAAGAAACCGCATTCAAGCACTTTTCTAGCGGTTCTTTGTGGCCCAAAATGTCCTCCACAAGCATAGTCATGACAATGATGTAAGATGGAAGGGATCTCACTCTCGGTCACACATCTTCTCACAAGTTGATCTTGGCAAAACTTCCACAAGTAAGGATCATCCCATGTATAGTATTTGGCATCGGATTTGACTTTGCTCTTTTGATGAGAAGAGAAATGGCTTGGGAGCCGCTTTGTCACCAAATAGTTGACCATGGTAGCATACCATGGCTCCTCCACTTGTATAGCATAAAGTGACTCATGAGGGAGACCTCCTTCAACCTCCTCAAGAGGGCATAATGGTCTTCCTTCATGGTTTAGCCGGCTCAAATGATCCGCCACCACATTCTTCACCCCTTTCTTGTCTTTTATTTCCACATCAAACTCACTTAGAAGAAGAATCCATCTCAACAACCTTGGCTTTGCATCCTTCTTTGCCACCAGGTATCTAATGGCGGCATGATCGGTGTAGATGATCACCTTTGTGCCCAAGAGATAAGACCGAAATTTTTCTAGAGCATAAATCACACCAAGGAATTCCTTCTCCGTCGTGGAATAGTTCTTTTGAGCATCATTCAAGAGGGTAGAAGCATATTGGATCACATGGGGTCCCTTGTCACTCTTTTTACCCAAAACCACTCCCAATGCATAGTCACTTGCATCGGTCATGATCTCAAATGGAAGATCCCATCGTGGTGCTTGAATAATTGGTGCGGTGACCAATCTCTCCTTCAAGTCATTGAATGCTTTCCTACATGTGTCATCAAAAACAAATTCCGCTTCTTTGTGCAAAAGCTTGCATAAAGGGTTAGCAATCTTGGAAAAATCCTTAATAAATCTCCGGTAGAAACCGGCATGTCCGAGAAAAGATCTAATGTCTCGGGTGTTACAGGGATAAGGTAAAGTTTTGATGATGTCAACCTTAGCCTTATCCACCTCAACCCCCCTTTCCGACACTACATGTCCTAGAACGATGCCACTAGTCACCATGAAATGACATTTTTCGGAGTTTAAAATGAGATGAGACTCTTGGCATCGCTCTAATACAAGAGCAAGGTGTTTTAGACATGCATCATAGGAGTCCCCATGGACGGTGAAATCGTCCATGAATACTTCTATGATCCTTTCTACATAGTCGGAGAAAATACTCAACATGCACCGTTGAAAAGTTCCCGGTGCATTACACAAACCAAAGGGCATACGACGATAAGCAAATGTACCAAATGGGCATGTGAATGTGGTCTTGACTTGGTCCTCGGGTGCGATTGGGATTTGAAAATACCCCGAGTAACCGTCAAGGAAACAATAGAAAGCTTTCCCCGCTAATCTTTCTAACATTTGATCAATAAATGGTAGCGGGAAATGGTCTTTCAATGTTACCGCATTCAAGCGGCGGTAGTCAATACACACTCTCCAACCGGTTTGGGGTCGGGTGGAGACCAAGTCTCCTTGTGCATTCTTGACTACCGTCACTCCTCCCTTTTTGGGTACGACTTGAGTTGGGCTAACCCAACGAGAGTCGGAAATAGGGAAAATGATACCCATTTGCAATAGCTTAATTACCTCTTCTTGCACTACCTCCGCCATGGGTGGATTGAGCCTCCTTTGGGGTTGTCGGACCGGTTTGGCATCCACTTCAAGTCGTATCTTGTGCATGCAAGTCACCGGGCTTATCCCTTTTAGGTCCGCTATGCTCCACCCAAATGTTTCCTTATGCTTTTCAAGTAGTGATATCAATTTGCCTTCTTGGTCCTCGGTGAGTGTGTTTGAAATGATAAGTGGTAGGGTGTTCTTGTCCCCTAGAAAGATGTATTTTAAATGGCTTGGGAGGGTCTTCAACTCGACCTTAGGAGGTTGGATAATGGAAGGGAGGGGCTTGTGGAGTGGGATACTCAAGGCAAATAACTCGGACAACCTAGCCAGTGCAGGACGCAGGCTGCGTCCAGTGACGCAGGCTGCGTCGTACGACGCAGGCTGCGTCGTGTGACGCAGGCTGCGTCGAGCACTGCCTTGCCCAGTTTTCAGCATCTCTATTACGTTGAGCTCCTCATATGTTTCTATGGGCTCTTCCCTCTCCAAGTCTTCAAGACATTCCTGCACATCAAAAGCCAACAACAAGCGCAAACCTTCCTCTTCCATGGGGTTAGTTAAAGCTACCTCGAGTGGGTCTCTATCACAAAGTTTATACATTTGATTCACTAATGGCTCAAAGATATCCAAGAAGAAGCAAGATTGATGGTCACTCGGGTGCCTCATGGAGTCATATATATTGTAAGTTAATCTTTTTCCTTCAAACTCCATAGTCAAGCACCCGTTTGAAACATCGATCTTGGTATTTGAAGTTTTCATAAACGGCCTACCAAGAAGGAGAGGGGTGGCACTAGAGCTAGATTCCATATCTAAGACGTAGAAATCCGCCGGAAAGACAAGATTATCGACTTCCACTAGTACATCCTCTACCATGCCCTTGGGGTAAACACTAGACCTATCGGCAAGTTGAATGACTACCCCGGTCTTAGACAAAGGTCCTAAACCTAGGGTCTCATAAATAGATAAAGGCATGACGTTTATAGAAGCCCCAAGGTCTAGCATGGCACGTTTAAAACTCTTCCCCCAATAGTGCAAGGAATAGTGAACATGCCCGGGTCTCCACATTTCTTGGGTAAATTTTTTTTGAAAATGGCCGACACATGTTCACTCACCCTAACCTTATGGGTTCCCTTCTTTGGATTTCTCCTAGGTGTACAAAGTTCTTTCAAAAACTTTGCATACCTAAGAACACTATTCAACAAGTTAAGAAGGGGAATGTTAACCTCACATTTTCGGAAAGTCTCATATAAGTCATTCTCCTTGACATATTTCCTTGTGCTTATCAAAGCACTAGGAAATGGGACTTCCAGTATGTACTCCTCCACTTCATCATCTTCAATAGTGTCTTTACCCTTCCTTGAAATGTCTCCCTTGGGGTCCTTGCTTGTGGATCCCCCTTTCTCATTCTTCGATATCTCTTCTTGACCAACCACCAATTCTCCTTGGTCTTCAATCTCAATGGTTTCCATCTCAATATTCTTCATCTTTTCCTTTCCTTTACCAAGGGGGTTTACTTCGAACTCTTTGCCACCCCTCAATGTCATGGCACTAGCATTTTCCCTTGGTGGGGGAATGGTTTGAGATGGGAATCTTGTGGAGCTTGAGGCTTGGGATTTTGACAAATTTGAGGCCATTTGGGATAGTTGGGTTTCCAAGTTGTTCACCCTAAGGTTGTTAGCCTCCCTATCCTTTCTTGCTTCCTCTCTATCCCTCCTTGCCTCCTCCCTATCCTTCTCTTGGTTGGCAAGAAGTGTTTGCAAGATGTCACTCAAATTCCCTTGAGAAGAAGAATTCCCTTGATTTGGATTTTGGTTGGGTTGTCTTTGGGATTGAGAATTATTTGGAAAATTTGAGTTGTTGGGTCTTGGGTTGTTGAAATTTCTTTGGGGATTTTGGTTGAAATTTGAGTTTCGGTTTTGGGTTGGATTTTGGGCTCTCAAGTGGTTGAATTGGCCATTTTCAAAACTCTTTGATTTGTCTCCTCCCCACCCCAAAAGATCACGATTTCCCACTTGGTTATACATTCCTCCACCACTTGGGTTTCTAGCATTGTAATTCCCATACCCCATGGCATTGACACTCTCCATGGTGGCTCCTTGCTCGATCATGATGTAACATGTATTTGTAGCATGGTCACCTCCACAATAAGAACATTCAAGTGATTCGGGGTGTTGAGGAAATGAGCTACTTTTGTTGACAACCAAGTTGGATACCAAGCTTTTGAGTTCACCCATCTCTTGCATGAGTTTGTGATTTTGAGAGGCATGAGAATCTTCCATGGAAGATACATTTCTAGAGCTTCCTCCCCTTTCATTTTTCCTCCCGTAGCTTCTTGTGTTCATAGCCAACTTCTCAATAATGTTGTTGGCCTCGGCCACATTAAGTGTATCAATACCACCTCCGGTGGCGGCTATAATCATCCGTTGGTCGTTTTGGCATAATCCTTCATTGAAGGCCGTCAATAAATCGTCACCCGACATTCCATGATACGGGCACCTTGCCACGAGGCTTTTGAATCGCTCCCAATAGTCATAGAGAGTTTCCCCCATGTCTTGCTCAATGGTAGTGATGAGCTTCTTTGAGTGGTTATGCCTCGAATCCGGGTAGTATTTCTCAAGAAATTTCTTCTTCAAACCCACCCAAGTATTGACGGAATGGGCCGGAAGACAAAATAACCATTCCTTAGCGGCATCTTGTAGAGAGAATGGAAATGCCCTAAGTTTAAATTGGTCTTCGGTCACTCCTTGAGGGATGGCCCCTTGGCATATCATGTGAAATTCGGCCAAGTGCCTATTGGGATCATTCCCCACCATTCCATGAAATCTTGGCAAATTATGAACAAAGAACCCCTTTAGCTCGAAATTTACATCCCCCATGGGAGGGTATGCGATACACAACGGTTGCTCTTCATAGTTTCTTGCCCGGATCTCACCAATAGTTCTATTATCTTCCATTTCGGGTGGGTAGATGATGTTCAAGGGTGGCGGTCTCCTAGGTGGTGATCTAGGTGGTGACACAAACACTTGTTCTTGTGGTTCTTGAAAAATATTGTTCTCAAACTCCTCTTCACTAGGCTCCCTCCAAAAGGGTCTCCTATAGAGGGGGTTCGAAAACAACCAATTGGAAATGCTACTAGAAGCCGGGTCAATGTCTTGGTCACCAAGTCCCTCTTGTGACCTAGGCATAAACTCTAAAACACTTCAACAACACAATTAGTAACTTCAACACCAAGTAACCTACAAACAATACAAAAAGAAATATTTGAAAAATAATCTAAACAAAGTATGACACTAACAAGAGTTCAATTTGATATTTAGCTATATTGCCTTCCCCGGCAACGGCGCCAAATTTGACGAGCTTATTTTACGGTGTCGTTAAATCCACAAATTAGCTAAATCAAATAACAATTTATAAAGCCAAATCTAGACTCAAACCAACCTAAGTAAAGGGTAGTAAGGGTAAGACAAGGATCGAACCCAAGGGAAGGCGATGAATGCTAAAGATCTAATCTAGACTCTTGCTAAAAACCGATTAAACAAATTAATTAATCTAACCACAAATTAAAACACTAATTGAAACAAAGACTTGAATTACTTACAAACTATGATATTCACAATGGTAAACATGTAGATAACAAATAGGAAGAGAGTTTTTCATGAGAAAAGATTATCAAGCCTAAAAATCACCAACACTAACTAAATACTCAAAGATTCAAATATGGAGAAATAACTTAGTGCAATTATCCCAAGTTCCCCCACAATTAACAAAGTAAAGACCTTTCCTTCCTTCCTTTCTCTAATTATCTACTACAAACTTCTAAAAACTAGCCACCAATGAATTAAACCATCCATAAATGACTCAATACAACTAAACCCATACTTATTAAAACATAAGCATAAATAAAGATGCAAGCTTTAAGCACAAAACCAAAGAAGCGTGCTAAAATCATGTAATAAAACATTAAACCATGTCATAAATACACAATAATACAAATTCCACTCAAAAGATTCCAACTTTTAAACCAAAGTTACAATCTTTCAAGTTGCTTCAACAATTATCAAGACAAATCAACCAAATTCATCAAGACAAAGCAATTTAATCAAACAAACAATTACTAAGATGGTTAGTCTTAACAACAATTCATTCAACAATGAAATTCAAACAAAGGAAAATGGAATTAAATAGAGAAGGAAGGATTAAAAGGTCTTACAATGCTAAAAGGGAAGAACTTGTTCAAATTACACTAAGCAAAAGAAGATTAGCTACCCATAGTCTTCATATTACAACCAATTTCTAAGCAAAAACCCATTACAAGAGCCAAAGTTGAAGAACAAAAAGAGAGAATTCTAAGGAAAATATAATGTTGTATGTTGAATGCTTGATGCCCTTCTCTCTCTTCAGAATTCTTCTTTTATACCCTTGGTCCGCAAACCTAGGGGCCTTGAAAGGTGGGCTTCCAAAAGACAAGACGAGAAAATGAAGAAAACCCGTGCTGAGAGATGACGCAGGCTGCGTCCTACGACGCAGGCTGCGTCGTGCTGACGCAGGCTGCGTCGTGCTGACGCAGGCTGCGTCCTACGACGCAGGCTGCGTCGAGCACTGCCGGATTTTTGCCTTGTTTTCCTTCTTGACTTTCGTTGACCCAAGGATATTAGACCCCGCCTTGACTTCCATTGACCCATTGGGCTTGGTCTTCATACCTTGATGATTCATTGCTAGCCCACTCCAATTTCCGGGTTTTTGGGTCTCGGGTTTTCGGGTTTGACTTTCATTGACTTTCGGGATTTGACTCTCAAAATTGACTTAAAATACTAAATATTAACATTATTACAAAAACTAAAATTAACAATAAACATAGCTAATGACCCGTAAAAAGTAAAACGAAAGACTCTAAAAATTGCTACTAGACACGACAATATTTGACGTTGTCAACACTTCATTTGTAAACACAATTTGATAGTCATAAGTGTTATAATACTAAGCTTTAAGCACAAACTCAAGCATAGTGACCTTAGTAAAACATTGTCATGCTATCTTTTGAGCACAAATGGATGACATTAAGCATAACAATATGTTACTAAGATGAACAACATATACTAAAATCATGAGCTTGGCTACTACCTAAAGGATACTAATGCTAAATTATCATGACAAGATCATAAGTTCATAGTATAAAGCATGAATTCAAGCATCATACTACCACTTAAGCAAAATTTCTTAGCATATAGTAAAGATGAGTATCCCAATTAGCATATGAGCATCCAAATCATAGTAATCATCCTAATTAATCACTAGAATTCACTTTATAGCATGTAAGAATCATTAGAAATCCAATTTAAACAAGTTTTGCAATCAAAATTAAGAACCCCCAAATTTGAGTTAGGGTTTGTTCATGTTGGATTTCTGAAAAATATAGAGAGATTGAAGTAACTAAAGTAGAAATAACTTACTTGATGATGCTTAGAAATTGCCCTTGATGAACTATAGGAACAAATTTTGTAAGAATAGACTAAGAATTGAAGGTTTTGAGAGAATTTTGAGCTTTGAAATTGAAGAACACGGGTATAAGGCAGCAAGCAAAGGGTAGCAAATGGGTTTTATAGAAGAAAATAGAGTAAAACACGAAACAGGCAATATACCCGATCGGGTATACAGCAATCCGATCGGGTAAGTTTGTTGATCCGGTTTTTGTTTCTTTTTTCTTTGCCACTTGCTCTTACCTTTGGGCTATGTCCTTGCACATACTTACTAACCTCAGTGATCTTGACAACTTGGGCCAAGGTTATCTCCTTCTTGTCTCAATAAGTCCTCCGATTCTAAGTATGAAAAACGATATACTAGATATGCATAATAACAAGTAAAACGAAGAAAATGTTCCTAACTATTACAACACAAAATCCAAAAATAGGGTCCAAATAAAACATTCAAAATTAAAATTATTGTCTAATAAGTAAAAGAGAGAAAATGCATGAAGAAAAAGAAAAGAAAAAGACGGGTTGCCTCCCGACAAGCGCATTTTTAAGTCATGCTAGACTATGTTTTGTTATCCCTCCTTAAGCCTTATGAAGGGAATTTAAGCTCCTTGCAGCTGGATTCGTCCTTGAATTTCCACATTTACCTTTTTGCCAACACCCATGGCAATCTCATCATTCCTCCGCAGCTTTGAAAGCCTCGAGGTCGCCATCTCCAACGCTCAACACATTCCCCTTTTTGTCAAAGGTGGCACTCGATCCATCTATTTCAAACGTGATCTTTTCCCCTTTCACATCTATACAAGCTCCAACCGTGTTTAGGAAGGGCCTTCCTAATATAATATAGTCATTCCTTTCCTTCTTTGAATATATGACATAGAAATCGACGGGAACGAGGAAGTACCCAATCCGTATTGGGACATCTTCCACAATTCCTGCGGGAGTATGCATAGATCCGTCGGCTAGTTGAAGACTAGTACTTGTGAATTTCATTTGTATGGGGCAATGGTCATGATAGAAATCAAAAGGCATGACGCTAATAGCGGCTCCTAAATCACATAATGCACCTTTGACCTTATGAAAACACATTGTGAAAGAAATGTTGAAACAACCTGGGTCCTTAAGTTTTGAAGGAATGAGAATCTTCCCTTCTTCAAGGGTAGGTTCCTTGGAGTTCTTGGTTGCTTCTCTTTGCCTAGATGTTTTGCCAATACGTGCCTCCAACCTTGAGAAAGCTTCATCATTTGCCTTTGTCGTTTGAACAACTCTTTCTTCTAATCTCCCTTGAGCTTTTATCAAATTCATGATCAAGGCTTCGAGACGGTATGTCTCCTCATGTGTAGGGACTTTGGTTGGTTTGGCTCGTGTTGGATTGTTGGAAAGTTCATGGGGTAACCTAAAGCTAAGCTCCTTACTCTTTTCATTCCCAAGAGGATGATCACAAGGTTTATCACTAATCATATCAATTGTGACAATCGATGGTACTTCACTCCCTTGGGTGTTTTGACTAGAACTCGACGGGGTCAACTCCTCTACTCTCTTTTGGAGAGATAAAATGGCTGATTTAAGTGAGTTTAGGCTACAAAGGAAGTAAGAGCTCATGTTATGTTGGGTTCGGGTTACCTCCCTTAACTTGACATCTACTAGACCGTTTTGAAAAGGAGAGTATTGTGGTGTATGAGTAAATTGGGCTTGATAAACTTGTGGGTGAAAAGGGTTTAAGGGTGTGAGTTTGTTCCCACATCGTTGAGGTAAATGCCCTATCCCACCACAAAGTTCACATGGTGTTGTTATTTAGGTAAACGGGTTGAAAACTTTTGGGCGATATAAGGTACTTTTTGGGGTGGTTTCGTTGGATTGAATGGGACAAGCTAAGGAAATGGTAGTGTCAACATCTATTGAAGTTTCCACTCGACTCTTCTTTCGCTCTCCCCCATTGGTTTGTGAACCTTCCCCTCTTTCATTTTGTGATTTAGTTGATAGGTTTGACAAATTGGTTCTAAACCGACGGTGAAAAGCGATGACAATCTCTTCCCACTGCATAGGCCTTGTGGCTTCCTTTAAACGACGGGTGAACCACCACTTAGCTTCTCCCTTTAGTGATAAAGGAAAAAGGGTTTCTCGAATTTCGTTTTGGGTGATTCCCTCCCTCATAAAGGTTTGACATAACTCACAAAAGGTTTGAAGATGGTGCGACGGGTTTTCGTTTGGTTTTCCACTAAATTGGTTACCCTCTATGAGAGCAATCAAAGTCAAATGGACCCTTAGGATCCCACTAGCGAGCTCAAAAACCCGGTACCTTGGATCTTCCCTTGTTAGTACCATTTTGTCTACCTACAAGAAAAACACAAAAGAGAAAGTTAGTAATGATTTAGGTACGGTTGCACCTAAAAAATGGTAGAATTGATAAATAAAAACCAACAATACATAGATAAACAAAACCGTGCTCCCCGGCAACGGCGCCAAAATTTGGTCGGGTTTGTCGCGGTCCCGATACAAAAATAATTACCCGCACTTAGGCTAACAACATAAGGAATGTAATTAGGGAAGTAGGGTGTCGATCCTCAGGGAGTACGTGTTAACTATGAATTGCTATGGATTGATTTTCATTTAAGTTCGAGTCACTTTAGGTGGTTATCTAAACTATTAACATAAAATAAAATGACAAGTATATAAATGACGATATGTAAATGACAAATATGTAAATTGCAAATGAAAAACTCAGAACAGAACACTTACCCGATCGGGTTGTCACATACCCGATCGGGGAAACCCTCTGATCCGAATAACAACAACTAAATTCTAACTAAAAACGATATTTAAATGACAATATTGAAAGCCTAACTAACTAAACTAATAAACTAGACAATAATAATAAAGTAAACTATCTAAGAACGAGAATAGAAAGACGATAAAGTAAACTAACTAGATAATAACAAAATAAACTATCTAATACGGTAAGATAAACTAACTAATCAAGTTGATATAGTGAAAGAGAAATACATGTAAAACTAATTAAAAGTTTCATTGACACCAACATTAGAATTACTATGATTGTCTAGGCCTTGTAGCGGTATATTCCTTTCGGATTCGTACCGACCTTTTAGTGGGTCCTAACGTCCTTTCAGCATGGTTAGGTCACTAAACCCCTATTGGTAGTCCTAATTCCCATCCCAACTCTCGTTATAAAGATAGAAATTGACTAATACAAACAATTGTTTATGGCCACTAAACATAGTTATAGAATTTTGACACGACCAAAGGAAGAAACAACTAGATGGTTCAATTGCTAACTACTCTTCTTTTAATTCATTTAACTCGTGAATCATTTCAATATTACAACTCTATTTATTTTATTTACACAATGATAGTTTTACAATATTAGAATTAATCTAATTTATGTGATTATGTGATTAAGTAAATTAATAAGAAAAAGATGTATGAAATTAGACTATGAAATATAAATACTAAAGTGATTATGGTGACTATGTTAACATTGATTCTAATGGCAATTTTTAGGTTTATATGATTAGGTAAATTATAATGTGACATGCTAAATAATATTTTGGTTTTAACTAGATTAATTTTAGATTGATTTCCTAATAACAATAATATTATGAAAATGATACTAGTGAGATTATAGTTCATGATGATTAAAATTGCATAAGTAAATCAAGGGTAGAGAATTACCGTAATTGGAATACGATTATGTAAGAAATAAAGTAAAGAACAATTATCCAACCCAATAACAAAAGCTATGAAAACACTAGAGAAATACTAAGAAAACTATAATCTATAACTAGTAAGGAAGAAATAAACTACTAAATGTGTTATTGTATGAAAGTAAAAGGATGCTAAGATATATAAGATATGAGATGATAATAGATAATTGGATGTAAAAAATGGATGATTATTGTGTGTGATGATCATTGGCTTTTATAGGGATGCATGGTTGATGATCCCTCGTCCAAATTCGTACCCTAGTCAAAGCAATAATGTACTCACTTAAGCTCGGTTGAAGAAGAGCTAAGTAACGTCCACTTGCAGAAATACCCGATCGGGTATTTGGTAATCCGATCGGGTTTTTGTGTAAGATGGATTTTCCGTCTTTTCATCTTAGGCACGGAATCCTATGCCTTGGTCTTGGTCAATGCAATACGGAATTGGGCTTGGGGTGATCTTCTCTTGACTTGGGTTGATATTTCCTTTTAAAGTTCAAAGCCAAAATCCAAATTGAGTTCATTCGAGGAAGGATGTAGCGGAATCGTAATCAAATCGTGAACTGGCTATCATCAATTCCTTGAAAACTCGTATCCTAGTGTCTTTGCTCCATAAAGTAGGAAAATATAGCAAAACCGCTTCATTTCCTATAAAACGAGTCAAAACACGCAAAACAACTAGAATAGCAATATTAGCTCGTTAATCACTTAACAAAGTGCATAAATCGTATGGAAATCGAGCTAAAACGGGGGATAAATCAGTACAAAATATCACTTATCAGTCTAATTGGTGTAAATAAGAAGTTTTGAATGATATCTTGAGGTGCGAAATACTTTTGAGGTTAAGTGACGTCTTGTGGTTTCCTATTGTGTGTTTGTGAGTATAGGCTTGGTGGAAAAGCATTTGGCTATAGTTCTTGGATTTAAAGATATGATCTTATCTTATGGTATCGGAGGCTTGTTTGAAGTAGTAAGGTTTCGGTAAGTTGAACCATATTACTTGAGGATTATAGATGTGAGCGAGATTCAATGATGTGAGCTATGCTGGAAATACCTTGGGACGTTAATGATGATGTTTGACTTGAGGTTGTACCTTGTTAATAATGAACTCGTGGGCTATATGATGTTGATAATGATGTTTTGTTCGGTGTTCTACCTTGTGGCCGTAGGAGTTGAAAAGAGATTAGTATGGAGAATTCCTTATTGGTTCTTCGGTTTTTGAGACCTTTGGGAATGTGTCAAATTATGGAGTTGAGAGAATGTTATTATGCTTGAGTTGCAATTCCGCAATTGGGAATCCGTGTTATATGAAAGGGCGGATGAATTGGGTTGTAATCGATTTGTTAAATCTAGGTGTACCTTACTTTGATGATTGTGGTACGATGGTCCCTTGTAAGAGACCTTTGTTTGGGGATGAGTTGCTTTACTATCACCCTAAGCCTGAAAGGAGAAATTTTGTGGAATTAAACCTTAAACCTTTACTCGTGCCATCATCCCTTTTCATTTCCATTCTTGAATGTTTTTGTCAAGATTGATCTTTAAGAAATCGCATGCTCGTATCTTATTTCTTACTCGGATATATTCATACCTCTACTATCTGCTTTGTCTCTTTCTTGACCTCGTTATTTTCAACGCTCCTCTCTTGTAATCTCGTGCCTTATTTATTCCCGTGTTCTCCTTGAGATTCCTTATTGTTTTCTATCTCGTTGCTCCTTCATCTTTTCTCTAGTGGATTGGATATTCCGTTTGTAAGGCTCAAAGAATAAGCGTGATGTAATTTGGGATTCTTTAGCTAGAATATGTGTCCTTGGATTGAGCAAATTTCATGTTATAATTCATCATGGGAAATAGGACTTAAGCTCTAGGATGAATCCTAATAGTGATAATGTATCCTCTCTTAGTGGTTTTAGATTTGGAGCTTGGTATTGTAGTGTCATTTTGAGAATTGAGTTGATCATGATAATAGTTCGTTGTTGTTGGGTATTATAACGGTTGCTTGGTATGTCATTTGGGAATTAGATGTTTCTAATTGGTGGATTCTAAAAGAGACTTTACTTTAGGGAAATTGAGCCGGTAACCAAAGTTTGAGGAGTATTGTCGTATATGAAAATCGATTCATATTGAGTTTTAGATGAACTATATGATTTGAATGGTGGTCTGATTGCCAAGTAATTGGCCATTTGTGGTTTGGAATTAGTAATTCTCTTTTATTCTTAAGGAATCATAGTTTGAGATTGAGAAATGTTCGTTGCAAGCTTTGGATAATGAGTGCTCAGTTGTTATGGATTATAGAGTTAGAATGGTGAACCCATTTATCTTGAGAATTAGTAACCACCATAATTTGCTAATGTGACTATTTGTATTTGAGGCTTCGAGCATAGTAGTGATCAAATTAAGGATATTATGGCGTATTAAAGAATCATTATAATCGATAATGGATTGTGGATTTTTCCTTGTCGTGAGATCTGGGATGAGGCTAGTTGGATCTTAGATAATTATGTTTTGTTGCGTGGATTGTGTTTTGACTTTTGAGGATGAGAAGTCCATCATAAATTTAGGATAATGAGTTTTGGAATAAATTGGATCAGAGGATTTTATGGTAAGGACCGTTCACTTTGTGGTTGTTAGTAGATATGGTCCCCTAAGATGAGATTTCTTTGGTTAGTGGTTTCAGATAGAGTATGATGAATCTAAGGATTTTATAGTACGTTAAAGGACCTCTCCTGCAGATTACAATCTATGGACCCTAGTCGATGTTAATATGGTTTGAATGGTTATGTTGATGACTTGAGGTCTCGTGGTTATGAAGGATTTTAGTAGAAATCTAATGATTAAAAATGTTGAGGTGTAACTTGGGTAAATTACATCCTCTTGAGGATTAGAGTATCAGTAGAGTTAGTACTATCGAATTCTTGTAGATATTCGTACCGATTTTATCTTGATCTTCCTATCCCAAAGAGTTCGATTTGATTCGTTTCTGCGTGTTTTGTATATATTTTGTTACCCTGAATTGTGTGTGAAATGTGCGACTCGCTCTATGTACGTGTAATGCCTTCTTATTTTGCTTTTATCTTTGAGAAAACCTTCAAATTTCCATATTATATTTCTAGTTTAACGTTTCAAAGAAGTCTAAAGATGGTTTGTGTACCCTCTTTTTGGAGAAAATAGATTTCTTTCCCTTTTATATTTGGATTTTGTGCATGGTGGGATGTTTGGACTTGTTATTGGAGACGTCAAGGTGACTAGTCCTGCACTTACTAACACTTGTTTGATTTTCGATTTCACTATTTCGACTTTGATTTGATCTGGATAATTAGAGTTCTCGTTCGCGACGAGCACTCTTGAGATCCGTAAGTAAAGTTTCACACTTATGAAATTCTCCTTAAACCGTTTTCGAGAAGAACCTCGTTTCATAAATGTTTCCCTTGTAAAAGCTTTCTTGTTAATTCTTAAAACCGATTCTTGTCCTTGATACTTTTGTTTTCTACTCTCAAGTTTCGAGGACGAAACTTTTTAAAAGGTGGAGTGATTGTAACACCCGCAAATGTACCCTATTTTTATAGTAAATATATTATACGGATACTTTTCAGCGAAATTTAGTTTTAATTTAGAATTTAATTTTCCGAGTCAAATTTAGAATTTCCGAGTTCGTATTTGGATTTTTCGCGAGATTTCAAGTAAAACCCGTCTTAAGTCGTCTTTGACTTTTTCTTGACTTTTCCACTTACACATCTCATACTCCATCATAACCTAATTCATTCCTCATAACACAACACTTTCTTCCTCACTAAGAAATCAACCAAAACCTTGCCTCCATTTTTGATCCGTCTTATAATCGTCATAACTCTTTCATTTCTCGCTCAAATTCGCGTAAGTTCGTCTTATTCCTTCCCTCTCATCTTCCTCTATCTGTATTGGTAATAAAATTACCGTCTTTCTCGCTTTTCAGTTTAACCGTTTTTCTCAAAGGTGAATTATATTCATTTTTTGTCGTCTTTGTTTAGGTGGAGACTTTCTAGACCCCGACAAAGATTAATATCTAGTGGAGGAAGGTTTAAAAATCGTTTAAAGGCGCATAAAGGTAACGGTGAAGGGTTTCTCGAATTTCGTTTTGGGTGATTCCCTCCCTCATAAAGGTTTGACATAACTCACAAAAGGTTTGAAGATGGTGCGACGGGTTTTCGTTTGGTTTTCCACTAAATTGGTTACCCTCTATGAGAGCAATCAAAGTCAAATGGACCATTAGGATCCCACTAGCGAGCTCAAAAACCCGGTACCTTGGATCTTCCCTTGTTAGTACCATTTTGTCTACCTACAAGAAAAATACAAAAGAGAAAGTTAGTAATGATTTAGGTACGGTTGCACCTAAAAAATGGTAGAATTGATAAATAAAAATCAACAATACATAGATAAACAAAACCGTGCTCCCCGGCAACGGCGCCAAAATTTGGTCGGGTTTGTCGCGGTCCCGATACAAAAACAATTACCCGCACTTAGGCTAACTACATAAGGAATGTAATTAGGGAAGTAGGGTGTCGATCCTCATGGAGTACGTGTTAACTATGAATTGCTATGGATTGATTTTCATTTAAGTTCGAGTCACTTTAGGTGGTTATCTAAACTATTAACATAAAATAAAATGACAAGTATATAAATGACGATATGTAAATGACAAATATGTAAATTGCAAATGAAAAACTCAGAACAGAACACTTACCCGATCGGGTTGTCACATACCCGATCGGGGAAACCCTCTGATCCGAATAACAACAACTAAATTCTAACTAAAAACGATATTTAAATGATAATATTGAAAGCCTAACTAACTAAACTAATAAACTAGACAATAATAATAAAGTAAACTATCTAAGAACGAGAATAGAAAGACGATAAAGTAAACTAACTAGATAATAACAAAATAAACTATCTAATACGGTAAGATAAACTAACTAATCAAGTTGATATAGTGAAAGAGAAATACATGTAAAACTAATTAAAAGTTTCATTGACACCAACTTTAGAATTACTATGATTGTCTAGGCCTTGTAGCGGTATATTCCTTTCGGATTCGTACCGACCTTTTAGTGGGTCCTAACGTCCTTTCAGCATGGTTAGGTCACTAAACCCCTATTGGCAGTCCTAATTCCCATCCCAACTCTCGTTATAAAGATAGAAATTGACTAATACAAACAATTGTTTATGGCCACTAAACATAGTTATAGAATTTTGACACGACCAAAGAAAGAAACAACTAGATGGTTCAATTGGTAACTATTCTTCTTTTAATTCATTTAACTCGTGAATCATTTCAATATTGCAACTCTATTTATTTTATTTACACAATGATAATTTTACAATATTAGAATTAATCTAATTTATGTGATTATGTGATTAAGTAAATTAATAAGAAAAAGATGTATGAAATTAGACTATGAAATATAAATACTAAAGAGATTATGGTGACTATGTTAACATTGATTCTAATGGCAATTTTTAGGTTTATATGATTAGGTAAATTATAATGTGACATGCTAAATAATATTTTGGTTTTAACTAGATTAATTTTAGATTGATTTCCTAATAACAATAATATTATGAAAATGATACTAGTGAGATTATAGTTAATGATGATTAAAATTGCATATGTAAATCAAGGGTAGAGAATTACCGTAATTGGAATACGATTATGTAAGAAATAAAGTAAAGAACAATTATCCAACCCAATAACAAAAGCTATGAAAACACTAGAGAAATACTAAGAAAACTATAATCTATAACTAGTAAGGAAGAAATAAACTACTAAATGTGTTATTGTATGAAAGTAAAAGGATGCTAAGATATATAAGATATGAGATGATAATAGATAATTGGATGTAAAAAATGGATGATTATTGTGTGTGATGATCATTGGCTTTTATAGGGATGCATGGTTGATGATCCCTCGTCCAAATTCGTACCCTAGTCAAAGCAATAATGTACTCACTTAAGCTCGGTTGAAGAAGAGCTAAGTAACGTCCACTTGCAGAAATACCCGATCGGGTATTTGGTAATCCGATCGGGTTTTTGTGTAAGATGGATTTTCCGTCTTTTCATCTTAGGCACGGAATCCTATGCCTTGGTCTTGGTCAATGCAATACGGAATTGGGCTTGGGGTGATCTTCTCTTGACTTGGGTTGATATTTCCTTTTAAAGTTCAAAGCCAAAATCCAAATTGAGTTCATTCGAGGAAGGATGTAGCGGAATCGTAATCAAATCGTGAACTGGCTATCATCAATTCCTTGAAAACTCGTATCCTAGTGTCTTTGCTTCATAAAGTAGGAAAATATAGCAAAACCGCTTCATTTCCTATAAAACGAGTCAAAACACGTAAAACAACTAGAATAACAATATTAGCTCGTTAATCACTTAACAAAGTGCATAAATCGTATGGAAATCGAGCTAAAACGGGGGATGAATCAGTACAAAATATCACTTATCAGTTGTTTTTAAGTATTTAGAATTAGCATCAATCAAACTTTTTGAAGTTACTAATGATTTTGTGAAGATTTTGCAAGTTTTGGCCACCTCGGAATGCGTGCCACGGGTAAAAAGTGCGAGACTCGGTGAAATTTTGATATTGAAGGTTATTTAGGGTCATTGGAGTGAAAATCGAAGTGTAGTGGTGTTTGGAAGACTTAGCCAATATGCAAAGCTTGAAGGAAATCCGGCAGTGAAGGACGCTACCAGCGTCCCACGACGCTGCCAGCGTCATGTTCTTATTTCAGCTCCTTTATTCCTCAATTGCACGAGTTCTTCAACATTCTATCTTCAATTCTCACGAACAAAAACACCAAAAACAACCCCCAATCCTTCAAACTTCACCTTTCTCCCCCAAATCTTAACAAAACTTCATCAAAATCACTCAAATTCTTCATTCTAACCTTCATTCTACATTCAAACACCTCAAAATCAACCCAAATCACTCAAAATCTCAAACAAATTGCCTTTAGAAAACCTAGAAAATTCTTTCTCAAATTCGAATTTAAGGAGCTTTAGTGGGTTTTTAAAGGGTTTTGAAGGATTCCTAGCTTATTCTAATTATCAAGGAGCTAAAGTTTTGTGGAATCGGGAAGGTATAACTTCAATACTTAACTTTTTCCATTATTCTTTGATTTTTGCTCGAAAATTAGGCTTGAATTAGTCTTATTTTGAGTTTTTCCCTTGCCCTTGTTGATTGTGTAGCTAGGATTGGTAAAAACATTTTGAGTAAGGCATAAGAATTCAACAAACACTAAGGTTTTGAGGTGTTGAGATTGTTGCACACCAAGTGTTTGTTGAATTGCTTGTTTGAGTGAAAAACTACTTTGTGTGTTTGCTTGTTGTTGTGTTGTATTGTATTGTTGAAATTTTTGCAAAAAATGGCTCCTAAAATCTCCAAGTTGTTTGGGAAGGGAAAGAATAAGAGGGCCGCGGTGAGTGAGCTTGACACCGATGTTGAAGCGGTGTTCATGGGTTATGAGAGGTTGAGTGCTCAACATAAAAAACTCTGGGACAAACTTACCGCACCCCGACAACAACCCCTCATAACCACAAAATTCTTTTCCCCAAGCACCCTCCATGCCTTGGGAATGTTCGACTTGACAAGGGATATGCTAGCTAAAGTAGGGCTAGAAGCTTATCTCGAACCGGACTCTTGGGATTTCACCTATAAGAGTTTCACGTACGAGTTCCTAGCTACCTTGTCCGAGTTGGACGTACCCGAGGGGAATGAAAGAGCCTACCGCTTCCGCCTCAACCAAAATTGGCACAACGCCCCAATCTCCGAAATTCGCCAAATCCTAAAAATCATTAAAGACCACGAAGAGATTAAATGCCCCAAAGGGGAAATGCACATCATTTGGAGCAATATTACGGGTTGTAACACTGAATCTAAGGGTGCCAAACTCTCCACAATCACCCACCCCCTGCTTAGACTCATTACCCGGTTCCTTACCACCATTTTTATCTCCGCGGGAGAACCCGCTAAAGTACCGGAGACCATCCGGTTGTGTTTGTGGACTATGCTCCCGGGAAGGGTGAGGGTACCGGATTGGGCGGACTTGTTCATGAGAGCTTGTATCAAACACCGCCAAAATTCTACTAAAGCAAGTATCCACCTTGGGGGGGTGATTACCTTTTTGGTGCAACACTATGAAGGGGGGATTGATGAGGAGCAAGAGGTCAACTCTTGTAAGGGTTTGACAAGGTACAACCACTTTGGGCTAGAGGAGGTACACATGTTCAAAATTAGCAAAGTGGAACCTTTGAGAGGATTTTGGTTGGGGAGTGATGGCATTAGCTATATGAAAATGGCTCGACCTTTAAACAATCCTTTACCTAGGGGGCCAAAACCGGAGGATTTCTTTTGCCCTAGGGAAGAGAGTTATGGGGAGAGTAGTAGTGAGGCGGAGGTAGAGGAAGTGCCCTTGCGGCAAAGAAGGAGGCTAAGGAGAGAGTAAGGTGAGGGAACTGAGCAAGTTAACAAGGAGAGAGAGATCCTCGCAATTGAGCAAGGACCTTTCCAAAACCCACCTTTTCAACAACAACAACAACAACAACCATCACCACCACCATACCATTCTCAATCATCTTACCATAGCCACCAAGACACGGACACCCCAATGTATGATGCGGAGACTCGTTCTAGCACCCCAATGGAGCCATGACATCAACAAATGGCATCATACTTTGCTAGCACCAACGATGTCCTAAAGCACATAAGTGGACGGGTGGACGATTCTTACAATTGGCAACAAACCTAAGGAGGTAGGCTAGAGTCCTTAGATGATTGGCATAATGTGGTGGACGAAAGGGAGAGGTTGAGAGAGGAGGCCGAGAGGGCCCAATAAGAAGAGTGGAGGAGGATGGTGGAGCGGCAAGAGGAAGACCGCCTTTGGAGAGACTAACAAAACCAAAGGTGGCAAGAGCAAAATGACATGTGGGCGGCACAAAATGCTTGGAGGGAGCAAGCCACAAACCATTTCCAAGCTCAAAATGAGCGCCACCACACTTACCTTCAAGATTCATATGAAGATGCGGTGGCACAAGAGGATGTGTATGGTTTGGCTTGCTCACTTTTCGGCATGTCCATCCAACAAAACCCCGGCTACCCCACTCCTTACACACAAGAGGCCTTTGATGAAGGCCTAGAAAGAAGAAGAAGAGTTAGAGAAGAAAGAGAGAGGAGGAGAAACCGAGGAGGTGCCTCGGGTTCTTCTCATTTCAACAATTGATGAAGCACCCCGCCCTTTTCCCCTACAATGAGGACATTGTATAATCTAAGTGTGGGGTAGAGAATTGTATATATTTGTTTTGTTTTGATGCATTTTGTTTTGTTTTGAAGAAAAAGAAAAAAAAAATTGAAAATCCCGGCTAGGTGAAAACCCACAAGGGTGGGCACCTAGGCAAAAATTGGGAAGGTGGCCGAGGACGGAATGAAAACCCGAAAGGGCATTCCGGGCAAAATGAAAAATCGAGTTGCGAGCCACCAATGAGAGGAAAGGAAAAGCAAAGGTGAAAACCTGAAAGAGCACCTTAGGCAAAATGAGGGATTTTCAAGAAAAAAAATGGAAAAAGAAAAAGAAAAAGAAAAAAACATTTGAGCAAAATACTTCCGATGAAGAGGATTTTTGGAGGGAAAAGAAGGGAGAAATAAGGAGGAATTTGGAAGGAGGCTATCTTAGGATTTCTTTTTATTTTTCTTTGAGTCACAAATTTGGTTCAAAATCGGTGGATTTCTCTTGTGGGTTGCTTGGTTGTGCGAATTGTGTAGTTTGGGGCCAACCAAGTAACCATGCTATACACTAGTGGAGTAATAAGGGGGTGATATAAGAAGTGGAGTTGCATGGAGTTTGGTGATGAGGATCATCTCGCTATGCCTTGGGATAAGGCAAAGATGGTCATACTACAATCTTGGGAGGTATAAGAAGGGAGGAGTTGAGGTGATATGAGTCGGAGTTGGTGGTGTGTGGAGTCTTGTATTGAGGGAGTTATAAATATGAAGTGGTAAGGGAAGAGTGTGTTAAAACAACTTTGAGTCATTTTCTTTTAATAGGTGGTTGTGTTTTGAGAGAGATATAAGAAGGTAGTGGTGAGGGAAAGAGGTCATTACCTTCACATGCTATGTTTGGACTCGTGTTTGTCTTGCTAATCTCGAGTTTTACTCCGGACGAGTAAAAGTCCAAGTGTGGGGGTATTTGACAACACCAAATTGTGTCGTGTTTAGTAGTATTTATTAGGTCTGTTTAGTATACTTTTTACGGGTCGTTAGCATCGTTTTATGCTAACCTTAGTCCTTCTAATTATGTTGTTATTTAGTATTTTTTAGTCAACTTTTAGAGTCAAACCCAGAAGTCAACAAAAGTCAAAGTCAAACCCGAGACCCGAGACCCAAACCCGACAATTGGAGTAGGCTACAAGCAAATCATCAATGCAAGAAGAGCAAGTCCAAAGGGTCAAGGGAAGTCAAGGCGAAACTAGCATTCAAAGGGGTCAACGAAAGTCAAGGCGAGCGTAGAAGAGTAAAAACTGGCAGCATGAAACACTGCCAGCGCGCCTGGACGCTGCCAGCGTCTGTGGGCGCTGTCAGCGTCCTGGTCTTAGACAGGTGTTCCTTCATTCTCCGTCTTGTCATTTTGAGGCCCATTTTTCAAGGCTCTAGGTTTCCGGAGCCAAGGGTATAAAAGAGCCAAATTTTAGAGAGAGAAGCATGCAACATTCCAACACAACACATTAGAATTCTCTCAATCTTTGTTCTTCATTTTTGGCTTATTATTTGGTTGAACTTTATTTTGGGTTGTAATACTTGGATTATGGGTAGCTAATCCCCCATTTCTTAGTGTAATTGGAACAAGTTCTCTCCTTTTAGCATTGTAAGACCTTTTGAACCTCTTCTTCTCTATTTAATTCCATTTTCTCATGTTTAAATTCCATTGTTGAATGAATTATTGTTGAGACTAAGCATCTTAGCAAGTGTTTGTTTAATTAATGCTTTGTCTAGATAAATTTGGTTAATTTGTCTTGATATTGTTGAAGCAACCTTGAAAGATTGTAACTTTGGTTTAAAAGTTGGAATCTTTTCAGTGGAATTTGGTTTATTGTGTAATTAGAACATGGTTTAATGTTTTATTACATGATTCTAGCTTGTTTCTTTGGTTTTGTGCTTAAAGCTTGCATCTTTGATTTGGGCTCATGGTTTAATGGGTGTAAATTGGGTTGTAAAGGGTCATCCATGGATGGTTTAATTCATGTTGACTAATTTCTTAGAAACTTGTTTTAGATAATTAGAGAAGAGAGAAAAGGAAGAGTCTTTACTTTGTTAATTGTTGGGAACTTGGGAAAATTACACTAAGTTGTTTCTCCATATTTGAATATTTGAATCTTTAGTTTTTGTTGGTAATTTTAGACTTGCTAATTAATTCTCATGTCAAACTTTCTCCCTATATGTTATCCTACATGTTTTCTCATTGTGAATATCATAGTTTGTAATTAATTTAAGCTTTTGTCTTAATTAGTGTCTTAATTTGTGATTAGAGTAATTAGTTAGTAATTAGTTTTGTTAATTGGCTTTTTGCAAGAGTCTAGATTAGATTAATTTAGTTAATACCGCCTTCTCTTGGGTTCGACCATATTCTTACCATTTTACTACCTTTATTTAAGATAGTTTGTGTTTGTTTAGGAGTTATAAATTGTTATTTGATCGTAGCTAATTAGCGGAATTAGCGACACCGCTTTTAAGCTTGTCACTATTTTCATTCATTTCCTACTAATACGCCCAAAGAAACAACGAAACTCATCATATATTATTATTATTACCTATCCTTAGCATACCTCACAACGATGCTTACCTCAAATCATGCTTTCCATAATGTTTCATCTCCACAATTCTCCCTTAGTTATCTGGATTTCCATCGAAACAATAACATTGAAGTCCCATTTACACATCAAGCAGACTAAGCTCTCTAGGTACCATCATCATTACATTCTTTACAATCGATTCTCATTGCATATATCCCTAATCAAATCAAACATTTCTATTTCCCTCAATATTTTACTCATATTCCCATTTATAACCATTCATATCTCTCTTATCAATCCTCACTTCATACATTACCAGTCCCACATTATCATTTGATCATATAAACACACATGCCTCTATATATTGCTCAAGACACAACATTATTATACATCTCATATCACAAAAAATGATTTTCTCTCTCTCTCAAAAGGCTCATCAATCTATCTGTCCTAACCATGTATAACCACACACATATCTCACAAAACAATACAATCATGGGCAACATTATTCATTTATAGAATCCGTCAAACTCACCCGCCAAGACGACACTGCCTTACACATATTCAAAATATGGAACAACTTTTATTACATAACTTAACACAACAACACATTGACATAACAATTTCACAATTCACACATTGTGGCGAAGCCACTCGGTAGAGTGCAACACACTCGGTGTAAAATAATACACGCGGTCGAGTGTCACATTACACTCTATCGAGTCACAAAACACAATACTCCACATCTCATCAGATTCTGACACTTGGTCGAGTGCCAGGGGTACTCGGTCGAGTAAGCTCTACTCGATCGAGTACTTCGCTTCACTCGGTCAAGTCACAAAGATATATTGCTCCCAAACAACATCACAGTCCCACACTCGCTCGAGTGTTAGGGGTACTCGGTCGAATACCGTATACTCGGCGAGTCCCCTGCCACACTCGGTCGAGTCACACAATGATCCGACCCCTAAATCAACTTTTATGGTATCATTCCGCATATAAACACCAAGACCTTAATACACATACTTTTATCATACATATAAACATAAGTTCCACATGTTTCATATGGCCCCCATATAGCACAAATCATCATCATACGTAGATATCATATTTTGCAATCATAAATACATACTTTTCATGCGTAACACCATATCCTTTCATATATACAACATGTCATAGATATTTTTCATGTTCATCATGCAATTCTTTCATACATCTATACCACATGCCACACTCATATCTCGTCACCACTTCATATCAAATTCGTCACATTCCATATTCATATCTCATCACCACTTCGTATCAAATTTGCCAATCCACATAGTACTCACATCATACACACATATACGCCCCTACACATCCTGTTGTTACCGACTAAGAGCTACATGGGCAAGGTTCCGATTTTAGGACGTCTCCCAAATCCTTGCGGTAGCTCCCTACAACTCCTACCCGGGATCAATTTATTAGATACTCCTAGGTTCATTGGGTTCATTGGTTTTAGGTTCCAAAATCGTAACACTGATACCACTTTGTAACACCCCCATCTACCAAAGAGCCTTACAAGGCTTCCTTACTACATAAGGATGTTACCATCTCGGTTGTCCGAGGTAATACATATCAAATAGACCATAATAGAACAGTTTATTGAAACAATAATTTAACTCAAATTACATAATTCCAACCCAGACAACATATCGTCTCAACAATGATAATCCAAAGACGAAATAAAGAATAATAAGTGTGAAAGTCTAAGACTCTAGATATCCTTGCGAAAGCTACGACTCAACAGTGGTGATCCCATCAACTCCCCAACGCGAGCTCAACGAGGTACCTGCTAGTCACCTGCTCACCATCCCTCAATAGATCACATCAGTTTTAGAAAACGGTAACTGGGTCAGTAAAGATATAAGTCGAACAATGTACAAGACAGTAAGCGTAATCAACTGAGAAGGAAAAACCGTAGGCCCACCAGAACGGTCACCTCAACAACATTAGGTTACCATCCCCGACCTTCAAAAAAACCTATTAATGCCAGACAGCAGCACTGGACATCGACAGTCCCTCTCACTGCAGTGAGAGTTCCCATAACTTTAATGTGCACATTCCCCTCGCAGTGGGAGAGCTACGAGAGGCGAACTCGGGGTGTGATCCGTCTCCCGCCGGATCAGCAAAATAGTAACCAAGTAACCACTCCAAATCCAAATCCGAACTCCATCATCATCAACAATCAAGTAACAATATCACAACAATGCATCTTATCACAATAATTAACATACACAAGACTGAGTAGAGAAACCCTACCTCAAAGCAATTCGCAATAATGGCAAGCAAGCGTGAATAGAACCTACCTTTCTGAATTCCCTTCCTAACAATCATACAATTAATCTACGATCAACATCAATTACAACAACCCAATTCCCAACCCTAAATTAGATTAGGGTTCTAACAATTCTACCCAAAAGACACATCAAAGAATTAGGGATTTAGGACATACGATTGATTCAAGCACGAACATGGACGAACTAGCAAAGAGACAATCTTTAACCTCGGCAATGGATTAAGGTGATTTAAGAGTGTTTATTGAGAGATTAGGGTTTTTAAAGTGTTTTAAGAACTGACGGAATATATATAATCTCTTAATTCTATTATTCCAAAACCGTTCACAAAACCCGACAGGGTGCACTCGGTCGAGTGCAAGAAGCACTCGGTCGAGTACGCCGCACTCGGTCAAGTGCACACTATACTCATCCGAGTGCCAACTAGGCAGAAGGCTACCTAATTGATACCAAAAGCCCACTCGACCGAATGCACCCTACTCGGCTGAGTACCCACACTTCTCGGTCGTATGACCCTTACTCGACCGACTACTAGCTAGTCAGAAAAGTACTGAGTATTACAAATGTACCTATCGTCTTTATGATACCTTCTTAATAATTTCAATTGTTTTATAATGTAGCTCCTGAAACAGTGATTATTAAAGTCATGCATAATCAAGGTGCATGCGATCATATATGAAAGTATAAAACGGTACCGCTTAATTAAGATTGTGACAACCCTCGCGAATGCGGAAATAAAACATAACAAGCATGTGATTTATATAGCGGAAAATACGATGTTTTTGAAACTTTTTACATGCAAGATAGAAATACGAGGAATGTCAAATAATTACAAACAAAATAGAATATACTACAAAGAGACGAAGTCTCTCAAAATGTTATCCATATCAAAGTGATTAGCAAACTAGCTAATAAACGTCTAGAGGTGTTTCATCCAGGGACAACGCCCGCTAGCTCACACCCGAACCCAAAATACCACAAGCAAAAAGCCATCCAATCAAGCAACCTGTTCATCCATGAAAAACTTGAACGCCACAGTCAGTGGGGAGTAACTCCGGGTTCTCCCAGCCATATCACATTAACCGTACATAAAAGGAAATACAAAAGTAGAAGCATGCATATATGGATATACATGTGAAATACAATAAGGATAGATAGGCAATTCGATATATCATAATAAGAGCATAAGAGTTACAAGTCCGAATCCATCATGTTATACAAAGACTCGGGGAAGACACTCTTAGGCAACCGAATACGCTCACTAGGGCTTGCATCTCACCGTTAGCGGTATAAGTTTGATAAGATTGAGACTCGACAAACAGACCATGCCAAGTCATGCGATGATCACAATAAATCCAA